>LKNJ01001448.1:0-55696 GCA_002120245.1 Maccullochella peelii
ACACAATGTGCCGAACCTCTTCACAAGACTCTGCTTAGGACCGACGCTCTCTCTCTGCTCCATACTGGCTTGTCGCTTACTGCATTTTATTCAGTATTCAACACCTTATACCTCTCTATATAGGTAGCTTCCAGCTCGACCCGACAGACCAGCTTCTGTTGACTTTGATGAAGCTGAGGCCTTATCTGCTCCAGACCGGCTTGGCTGAAAAATTTAGTGTGACTTCATCCCAAGTAAAATGTGTTCACTTCTTATTTACAAAAGACATAAAATACATGTACAGTTAAATTGTAACAAAGTTTATTAAAGACAGATACAAATTTCAAAAGCATTCAACAATGAAATTGTTCCTCAGCATTGGAGTAGCGTAAGCATAAAGCATGTCCGGTAAAAAAAAGGGACTGCATTGCAGTACATCACATTTAATAGTTTAAGTTTAGTGAGCAACTACTAAACATGGTGTATTTCTATGCAGTCTTTGTGCATGGAGTCCTTTTGTATTGGATACTTCATGTCTTAATGTAGAGAAGATTTGATGTAGCTCACTTACCTTCTCCCTCTGCCAATATTTGACTAGATACTTACAGATTCTCCATGATTCTCATTCTCGCAGTTCTGTGATACACAAATAGCATGTTAGCATTACCTGCATTACAAGTTAAATTTGATTCTATTGTTTGAATATGAACATGATATATATATATATGAGCTGTACATTATCACACAGTTTCAGTTACCTTCCACAAAATTGAAGCTGAATGACTTCCCCAGGCCAGCGATGTAAGAGCACCCTGCTGTCTCCACTGCTCCCAGGCTTGTCACCAGTAACCAGGTCGAGTGTACTGGACTGCTGGGCTGAGCCTTCTTTAATTGGTAGAGTAATACGCTCCTCACTTTACCACTGTGAAGGTACTGATAGGTAGGCTACTTTTTTTATAGTTGCACCATCTATATCCCGTCTGATACTCTACTGCCTCATATCATCCTGCCAGTGCTTGGAAGGGTGCAAACAGGAGCAATACATTTACAGCATCCGACCGACCGCCGCAGCGTAGAAAATGTATGCTTCCGTGTGTTAACCACGTTATCCATGTCAGCTAAGTTACTGCTTTTAGGAGTAAACAAAGTTTACTCGCTGTACACTGCAAATTAGCTTCATTGTTTATCGCTGTTTACACTTCCTTTTTTTGCCGCCGTTTGAAGCAGAACATAATTGCGTTCGAATGAAACCAGGTCAAGTGGGCGGGGCTACATAACACGCAGGCTTCTTGGACTTTTCTTGTACATATATGAGACTAAAACTATTAATATCAGGTGTGATGGTGCTTCGGCCCCATGCTGCTATTGTTGTCAGGACTCACTTGTTTGAAATATGAAGCTTCTGGTCAAACTGTCTGCCTGTTGTTCAGTACAGAACAGAAGCTGTCAATCAAAGGAGGTCGTGTGCGTGATCGCGGTGAAAGTGACACCCTCATTAGAGGGCCAGTGCTTCCCTTGGTATCCGTCCCCAAACTGTCAAAAGTCAGGTCGATTCGAGCGAGCAGAATTTAACTTTGAGAGGAGAGTGAACCTGTGAGAGCGTGTATGCCAAGCAGAAACTCTGTTGCACGTGGTGACTGTTTGTGCGCGTGCAGCTTTGTTCTATACAGGCAGGTGCAGTTCTTTGCCTTTCCCTATGTTTAGATTCTCGCTCGCAGCTGCCTGTACAACTCTCGGTTGTTGAATTTGTGCGCGGGGAGTTATATTGTGCGAGTGGCAGTTAATATCTGCACGTGTGAAATTATATAATTTGCTCGTGAGCATGTTTAATCACACTCGCGAGATTTGACATAAATCTAACGCCTTAGATTTCAATCTCCTTTCCAATGTATCAGCCTTCTTTATATGCAAAACTTTTCACCATCAGATTGCAAGCATATCTGAATGCCGAGCACATTTTATACCATGTGTAAATTAAGCTTTTTAACAGATGCTAGCAAGCAATATGAGAGAGAGACATTATCACTAACAGTGAGTAAAAGTTAGACATTACCTATTTTGAGCAGTAAGCTAAACAGCTTTCAAACACAAACATTTAATTTCTGATTTTCTTGGTCATTCTCCCATGTGATTTTTGATTGTCAGGGAAACCACATCTTACCCTGTCCATATCTGCGGGAAAACAGTCTAAACAAACCCTGACGTTTATGTCTAAATACCGGTTATGTCAGGCAAGACTCAATAGTTTTGGACTGGCAGGGGCAAAATTTCTCACTTAGTCAGAGGTTTATTTGATGCCAAGCTAAAAACTGCAGCAGAAAATACAATTTTGACCAAAATTTCAGGCTTTAGAAGGCAATGGGTTCACAAAGGCTATCATACCTGAGGCCTGTGTTCATACAGAAATGATTTGGGTTTTGTTGAGCTCGGATTGTCATGGTTGAGCATGGAGTCCTTGACTTTTTAACTCCAACAGAGCAGTGGAAGTTTACTTGAAAGTCTCGTCTTGAAGTCAGATTGGGCAGGAGTGGAAAGGTTCATATTCCATTTCACATTTAAACTGCATGTGTATTTGAAAGCGTTTTGAGGTTACAGTTAAAAGCCTACAACACATCCCTTACATGGCACCAGGGTACTGTGAATGTTGAAACTTGTTAACTTATTAATCCATTTATCAGCTAGAGTGCAGGTGTGAGTTCGAGTTAGCTTGCATGCTAATGGTTTATGGTTACGTATGGGTGTGTATATGTGTCACTGGTGCATGTACAAGTGTGTTACCTTGCTGTCAACGATGAGGTTGCGGATGCAGCCGGTGAAGTGTTTGTGTTGAAGCTGAGGGTAGATGTAGGGGATGTCCTCGTTCACACCACCGAGCTGGAGCACGTGGCTCATGTTCAAGTGTCTAAAACACAGGTGTGGACGCACACGTTTATAAGCAGGCACTGCTGACAATCAGGGCTCATAGTACACTAAATACATGCACTGCCATGTCCTTGTTATTTGGGTAGAATTGTCAGAATTACTTGAAAATCCAAAGCAACAACGTAGAAATGTCTACACTGGAACTAAATACGATTTCATACCACCATTAATGACATTTTCTAGCAATTGCTTTAGGTTTAACCAGCTTATTATAACATTTAACATATAATAACATTTCATTGTCAGCCACAAACAAAAGCTGCTGGTTTATTCTGCTATGTCATTCTCAGCAATCAATGACAAAGTGACTTGATTAACACATTAAGCCTGATTTTTTATTTTATTTTTCATTTGTTTGGCCAGCAGAACAAGCTGTAAACACAACATTGACATAGTATTAACTTTTAAAGTTTTTGTGGCAAATGTGTTAACAAACAGTTGCCTATTTACACATCCAGCAGGCAATGGAGGAATATTAATATTCATTTGGAGTCGTTTGGAGTCATAAAAGTAAAAGTATGTTGCAGGCTGTAAATCGAAAACAATGGGCTAAAAGACGCTAAGACACTCCATAGAGCTGGGTGGAACTGCATAATTGGTCGATAATTCTGTGGGCTTGTCACTATGAGCAGCCCATTACATATTACACTTAATCATTTGATCCTTTGTTAATATAAAAATATTGACTAGTGCAGCTTTAAGGTGAAGACCCCAATACCATAACATACCATTCCAGTTATCATCAAGTGTCATTCTAAGAGCAACATTTATCATTATTATTTTGCGTGTTATGTAGTGTTTTGTGCTTTATGGAATTTGTTATTTTCCTGTGTTATAGTTTCATTTCAACACATTGGTATTTTGGTAGATTTGATTTTGAACAACCTTAGTCTGCCCTGTGTCCTTCAAGGGGAGACAGGAGAACAGCCTGTCTTGTATTGATGCTTGGATGATGTTTGTTAGCGTAAGAGACAGATGCTTATGCCAAGGTCCGACAGTATTATGGTATTATGCCTGGTTGTTTTCATGCTATTATAAATATGTGACTGTTTCTGACCTTTGGAGTGAGACTCATCGTACACAGCTTGGTGTATGATCTCTGGCCTTTCAGCTGAAATAGATTGGCTCTCTTCGCTCCTTCTGTGTTCTTATCTGTTATCTGTTGGCTCCTTACCTGTTACTTGTTACTTATTCTCTTTTACTGTTATTTGTTGCTCTTTATTCTTTTGCTGAATTAAGTCTACAAAAGACAACTGTTTGTTGAATCATCATTTTATTTGTTCACTTCTCCACAAGGGAAATCAAAATTTCCACCACAGTCATCAAGCCTCAATACAACATAAACATTAAAAGGTGAGAATGGTGTAATATACCTTATATATGAGCCCATGTCCAAAATATGTAGTATAAGAGTAAACACTGATTCACTTTCTATAAGCAAAACTAAGGTATTCTCATCTTATTGTTATCATTTTATACGTACATAGCATGAATATTTGTCCACAGCCCTTCATGATTATCACTCTTCTGCATGATCTTAGCTAATAAATGTAAATACTGTAGGGCTGTGTAGCATTTTGCAACTTGGATCCAGTTAGAGTCTAATAATCATGCAGCTGTTTTGACAGCTGTGACTAGGGCTATGGGTAAATATTCACACTATTTACATTAGTGAAATAAGTTAGAAAATCAGCTGGATTTTGTTGTTTTACCACACTTTTTAAACATAACTGGTTACAATTTCTCCTGAAATACTGCATGTATTTTTGGTTCTATAAATACAGGTAACATGCAAAGATTGTATTAACTCCACAATAGAAGCAATGGAATATACTTTTAAGCTATGCACTTTTTATTTCATTTGTGCACAATAACAGCTTGATAAAAAAATGGGAATAATTGAAAATGTAATGTAAATATGTGGCCCCTATTAAAAGCATGTTGAATAACCCTGACAGACACTCTTCTATCCATCCCCACACATGAAGTCACATCTGTCTTTCAAAAATAGAGGTGTGTAAGTGTGTGTTCAGGTGTTTGTGTGTACCTGTCAGTGTTGGGTGTAACACCTGTCACTTCACAGGAAGAGTGGTCCTCGGTGGTCAACCAGCTGCCCAGTCCCTCCATTTCCATTACCGCTGCCCCTGAACAGCGATCCAGGGTGAAACGCACCTCCTGAAGAGAACACAAAAACAAGGACATGCTGAATAGAACTAATGTTACCAGAGAAACCAAATGCATTAATAAAGTTCCCTATTTCTCCACATTATAATGAGTGCACCTCCTGTTGCTGTCAAATGCTCTTTTATTACTCCATTATTACTATAGTGGGAGCTGCCTCCCTAACTCACATTTCTTTCATTAGCGCATATTACCCTGCTATATTTCCTGTTAACACACAAAAAACAAAACAAGCCATGTTCCAATAATTGTGCAATAGGTGTTTTTACAAGTAAAGAAGAAGGTGGTTACGCAGAAGCCATGACAACCTATTTCCAAACAACTAGTCATTTATTCTATCCAGCGTTATTAAAGATTCTTCTGTAAATAGTCCTGTAAATAAGCTTGTGATAGAAAAAACAGGTAATATTAAAGTTAAAGAAAGGATCAAACACGTGTTCATCACAGTTCTTTCCAGACCACAGTTTCAGAAAGCTTTACGTCTATCAATGGCAATGCTTCCTATTGTAAACGCTTCTTGTCTGGTCTTCCCAAAAAGACTATTACAGCTTCAGCTCATTCAGAACGCTGCCTCCAGAGTTCTAACGAGAACCAAGAGAACTGAGCACATTACTTCTGATCTTAAATCTTTACACTGGCTTCCAGTTACTTACAGAATTGATTTCAAAGTGCTGCTGATGGTATATAAATCACTTAATAATCTTGGACCAAAGTACATCTCTGATCTCCTTGAGGGATACTAACCCAGTAGGGCACTTAGATCTTTAGGAAGCAGTCAACTGGTAGAACCTCGACTCAGAACCAAACAGGGTGAAGCTGATTTTAGCTACTATGCTGCACACAGATGGAACCAATTTCCTGATTTTTTCAAACGTGCCCCATCTTTAGCCACTTTCAAATCTAAATTAAAAACTCTGCTGTTCTTCTGTGCCTTTGCTTGACAAGTTTCTCTAATGCACTTTGATTTCCTTTGTTGCATTGGCAACTTACAACTTATCACTGCACTGTAACTGTATTTTATTTCATTTTATTTTATCTTAATTTATTTTATTCTTATTGTTTTGACTGTCATTTTAATGCTTTCTTTGCCTATGTAAAGCACTTTGAATTGTCTCTGTGTTTGAAATGTGCTATATAAATAGATCTGCCTTGCCTTGCCTTCCTTAAGAAGTACAATCATCCATTATTTGTTTAAATCTATTACTTCTATAGTAGGCTATATTGTTGTATGTTGTCCATGTACTGTACAGCAGCTATTTAATAAACAAATGGATTGGTCAGGTTATATCTGGTTCATGGCTAAACTTTGTTATATAACGTTAGAAAAACACTGCTCATGGTTAAGATTCTTGGCTGTTGAATTGTATAGTAAATTTCCAGACAGCAATTATGGCGTCGCTTTTGATGTCTTGCCGTCACACAACGGCAGCTTATCTAACCAGGTCACACAACCAGGTTGGATAAGCTGCTGCTGACTATTCAGGATGAATGAATAGATCCACATGTGATGCAGAATAATCCCCGTTGTAATAATAAAAAGTCTCAATGCATTATTGTATTACCCAAATGTCAGGGTGCATTCATGTACTCGTTTGGCTGCTCTCATTCTCAATACTGAGCAAATGTACTCTGTGTTTATACATGTGTCAATGTGAAGCGGACCCTAACGCTGTTTTTTTCCTTTCATTCAAAAGAAATTTAACAAATAAAAAAGATGAACAAGACTGGTGTGTTTCTGTCACAATGAGTGTGTGGTACTGACAAAGAACTCAAATTGAACACACATTTCAGAGTCAGACTGGCGGCAAGGCAAAGTTCCGGCATGGCCTTTATTAAAATGGTTAGCTTGCTAAATGTCTTTGAGTAAACAGCTAAATGCAGTGGCTTGTCCAGACGTTTTTGATGGGGGTGGCCCGAGTGGGGTACTGACTTATGCATGAAGGGTGGCATGAAGTACAGAATATCATTAATTTACCATTTCTTACTCATTTACTAATTTTCACTAACATTACAGTATCTTACATTCCTGTGTTAAAAATTAAACATTTAAAAGATAAACAGACCTACCAACAACACAACACAACAGAGTGGTACCATACCAATGTAATATAAAGCTTCCATACGTTATTGTTTAAAGCTGGAATGTGGAACTTTTATCTCCTCCTTCTGGCAGTGTCGATGCTCATGGCGTATGCCTACAGGAGAGCTCGCTCAAATTTCCACAGTTTCAAGTCAATAATCATTATTTAGGTAGAGTAAATGTAATAGCTACACAGCCCACATGGGACACTGACACGGGAGTGGATTAAAACTGGAGTAAAAGAAAATTCCTGTCCTGTCCCAATCCCGGACAAATGAATCCCATCCTGTTCCCTTGTTGTGTGGCTGCAACCAACCAGCAACCAGCCACCAGAGCAGACAGGAGAGAATAAAAAAGACTAAAAAAAGACAACAGAACAACTAGCACTATGTTCAAAATAAAGAAAATAGTGTTTATTCATATTAGAACTACACCTATTGTTATTATAATTCCCATCCCGCCCACTCCTGTTGACTTTTCCCCCTGTGCCGTCCTAGTCATGATGAATAGTGAAAATGACTCTCATCCCGCGGGAATCCCACAAAAAATGTCAGCCTCTAATTAGTTATCTGTGTTTGTTCTCGCTGTTGATTGCTTTCTTTTTTTGACTGTAATCCTTCATCTGAATGCAGTTTCTTTTTTATCTGGAGTATCAGAAACTTTTCTTGGACGCTTCTTAGGTTTTTCCACCGTTGCTACGGTTGCTCCCCTCAGCTCTGGGAAACCAGAGCCATGTGGAGGGAACTATCTGAAGTCTACGTGAATCATGTGACGATCAAGCATTTTTAACTTATGTTGACGCGACTCTCTCTCTACATGGCCCTGGTTTTACTACCACTGTGCCAGCGTGGGAATGTCGCCACACACACCAGATTTTAAAACTCTGGTATACAGTGAAATACAGAGAGATTTACCTGGCGGTGATAGGCTAAATCAGTGTTGTGAGAACTTGTCTGGCAGTTTGAATGTAACGTACGTTTATTTACATGTAAAAGTCCCGCACTCCAGCTTTAAGTCCTCAAAAAGAAAAGTTACCTACTAAAGTAGGCTACAATATAGGTGATATTTGTTTGCTACGAAGAAAACAATGTACATTCAAAAATACTCATCAAACAGTTGGTTCAAAGTAAGGTCCTGCCTCTGAACAGGCAGATCATAGTTTAGGATAATGGGGTAGACACGCCCCTGGCTAAATGAAGCCAATTTAGGTGTGACATAAGTGTGGTTATTCAGTTTTAGGTTTTAAAGAGGCTTTTGATGGTGCTGAATATGAAAAGGCTTTTATTTTAGTAGACTGCTGACAAAAATCGGACTCAGTCATGTGCTTTTACTGAAGTGGTCCTCATCTCTCTCGGCTTTAGGGTGTCCTAAGCTCAGAGTGAGACTGTGAGGCTTGAAGCTTTCAGGCTGGGTTATATCAAAGACGCTAAAAATAGGATCACTGACTGTCTTCTTGAAATTTAAGAGGGGCAAGAACTATAAGGCAGTTATGTGTGAGCCCTTGGAGATGAAGAGCTCCAGGCGGTCCTCAGTCAAATGAAGATTAGCTTAATTTCACTCGAATCAAATTCAATTAAAATGATCCTGGCTAGAGAATGTCAAAGGAGGGCTATTGCAATCATTCGTCTCACTCTCACCACTATTATCTCCCTTTGCACAGTACAGTGCAGACAGTTCTACAATACTAAATCACCAACTAACATCTTCCCCATTTGGGTCCCTAATAATTGTATCAAATAGGCTTACATGAATCACTAATGGATTGCACCAAATATATTCTTATTATATAAGAACATTTACTATGAAAATGTGACATTTTATTGTTTTGTTCTGTTTGTTTTTTGGGTGTTTTTTTTGTTTGTTTGTTTTTTTAACAAAAAAGGTTCCATTGAGATACAATTTCTCTTCTGCCAGGGAGTCCTGGTCAAGATGGGCAGCAAAAATAAAAAAAATAAGGTTTCATATAAAAGTACAAACAGGGACAGATAACATCACAAACACATAGCAAAACACAACAAACAGGTTCAGGAGCTTAAAAAAGAATCATGGCAAATAATGGCACATGTTGAAAGCAATAACATTGTTCTATAAAAACTGATTTTAACATATTTTTAAACATGTCAAGAAAGGGTAAAGATTCCAAGTTAAGTATGCCTTGCAGCTCATTCCAAGCTTGCGGGGTGTGAAAGGAATAGACAGATTTACCCAGCTCTGTTCGGGTGGTTGGAACCATGAGGAGAACATGTTAATGTTCGGCACTATCAAACAATTATTGCTCCAAGGTTGGGGAGCTCAGTAGTATATTTTGCTGTTATTCAGCTTATCCAGTATGTCCTGATCTATGTGCAGCATGATCTATTTTTGGTCTAACCACCCATATTACCTAAGGTTTACAGTGGTGCTTTTACAACTGTGCATAAAAAATGGCCAAAGCTAGTTCACATGAATGCTATGTGTAAAAGTGTAAAAACCAGGACATAAACATTGCCCAATAATATGAAGTATAATTTCAGACATGTCACCTGCAAGACGTAAAACTGCAGTACAGGAGCAACTTGTTTCTTACATCAAATTCACTAAAGCAAAAAGTAAAACCTTTAGTCAGGTCTGCACAAGGTATTTAACAGATGGCGAGGTTAAACACAACCTCACCATCTGTAAATTACTGTTTTTTTGGAATAGTATCCAAAATAATGCTTTTTCTTTTCTCCTGGAAGGTTTAACTCAGAATTACAGATTAAGATGACATTGATGGAAACGTACACTCCCCTTTTGTTTTGTTTTTTTCCCAGTGGAGAGTGCCATTAAAAGCAGGAGTCACATTCTTTATTCTTACATTATCTAGGATACCAAAGGCACTGCTACAGTGACAGAAACAACATATCAGTTTCTTCCAAAAGCAACAGACAAAATCTGCATCACTAAAGTTAACCAAAGTTGAGTTGGCTTTTCTGGGGCTGGAAATCTCCCGTCCTTTCCCCGACTGGATTCCATTTTCACTATGCATCTTGATGCATCTAGACTGTATCAAGAAGCATTCAATTTGAGTGCAACACACAATTTCCCATTATAAATGTAGCTGTCAAACCTAGATGCATTCATAACTACCTGCAGGCTGCATGAGATGTCAAACTGAGGCCAAAGGTGTGGGTGGATTTTCAGTAAGTGTAATGCTGCCAACACAGGTGCAGTTCAGCACCACAACCATATTGTGTTAGTGGTTTATTGGCATTTTTGGCTCATCCATAAACACATTCAGCACTAATGTCCTCTTCTTTTTAGGTGATATTTGTTTGAAAGTGCAATCTCAAAGGACATACAAGTTTTTAGGTATTTACATAACTGCAACTGAGCTGTTATGCACCTGAACTCTTCTTAATGACAGCTCATAGGTAATCATTAACTGTTACACCTTTTAATTTCTTTCCTTGAATAAGTAGGTGGCATGTTTTATCTAATATGGGTATAAAAGGGATACATTAAGCTGTTCATATAAATGACGTATTTAAATGGCTGGCAATGTTACATCTATTTAAAAGTCAAAGATTTTAATGCAGGGAAACATTTCTTGATTTTAGTGATGAAACTGTGAAACTGAAAGACAAAAACAACAACATGTTTTTCATCTACCAGTATAGCTCTATAGCTCAGTGTGAATACACTTGGAGCTTATTTGCTAAATAAATGGGTGGCTCGTGTTAAATGGGTGAAGCGTCCCACCTTGCTGTTGCTGCGGACATCCAGCCGATGCCACCGCCTGTCTGCCACGTTCACGTTGCCTGGCAACTGTAGCACCACTGTGCCAGAGCCGTGGTTGATTTTCAAGGTGGGGGTCCCATCTATTAGCTCTGGATGGAGGGAGAGAAAGGGAGAGACAGGGAGGATTGGTGAGGGGTGACATCACTTTGAAATCATTAGGTTTTAAGAAGTATTGAGTTTGAGAGCTGCTACAGCTAATAGCTTTGGTTTGAAGCTGTTGACAACCAATATTTAGTGCTGGTATTCTCTAAAACAGCATTAAAACCATTGTAACTGACTATGGTAGTAGTGTATAAAGTGTCATTACAGAGTGCACACTGACAGTGTGGAACATTACTTGCCAAATGGCTAATAATGTCTCCGTATATTAGCTTTAATGAGGATTATTGTGTAGAGCCGTGATGTAGCTTTTTCTTCACATCTCATGGCAGTCAACAAACATCAGACAAAAGTTATTACATTCTATTTTCTGACTTACTCAAATGGGAAATTAAAAGTTAATGAAGTGGTTAAGACTGCTGCTTGTGTGCTCCATATGTAAGGAATTATGGGAACGCATGTCTACCAACCAGCATTGGCAATCCATCACCATGCATGCTGAACTTTAAAAATTCATGCAGACACTGAACACTAAGCATCTTTGTGTTTCTGCATATATACTGTGGTGGCTGCAGTGACTTCTCACTTCATGCTACAGTAGTTTGTATCTATCAGAAGACTCACAACTTTCTAAATGTCAATTTCTGGACTTAATAAAACAGGGTCTCCATTATGGCCATTCACTGAATTATTAGTAGTCTTCTAATGGTTTCCATAGAGAGTTCAAATAACCTCTTGGGTCTATTTTTATGAAGTCAAAAGGACAAAACTGGTATTTTTCTTCCTGTTATTACCGATGAAAAGTCTGCCCTAGCTGCCTTGACTAATGCAGTCCATCATTTTAGTCCACCGAAGTCTTTCCTAACATGACTTTCCTGTCGCTGATCATCACATTAAGGACTGTTCCACCTTTTATTAGTCCACCACACTCTACTTGTGGCAGTGAGGACAAAAACTAAACTTATGGCAAAGTCTGAGCCAAATAGAGTGTGATGTAATTACATTCAATTAAGGAAATGTGGGGGAAAAAATACAACTGTGACTGCAGTGACTTCACAAAAACGATGTTGTAATTATGTTATTTTGAAATTATGGCTTATGTCAAGACTGCAGTATTTCTCTGTTGGCTGTATTCAATTAAAAAATAATAATAGGTCGTCACAGTTCATGTCCAATAGCTCATTGTTCCTAATTTTCCCCGCTGCCACCCTGAAGCTACACTCCCACACACCCAGCCTGAATTAGGGATTCAGTTTCCACTGTAGCATTTGTTCTTATGTTTCATTTTGAGGACTCCCATTTGGCTTTTTCCTGGTTAACTCCTAGTCTTGCAAACTGAAGTGGTTACAGTATATGCTAGAATTATAATTAACACAGAGACAAAACTCCAGTGTGAACTTCTGCTCTGTGACAGTTGTCTTCATGCTTGAGAGTAGAAGTTGGAAGTCAAAAGAGGCTGACAAGAATCAAATTCCCTTCTTACTGCTCTTACCGCTCTTCGCTGTGTGTCTGACTTCAGCTGAGTTTTCGTCATCCCTCTTGCTGCATGTCTTGCAATGTCAGTCTGTCTGTCAGCACGCTTTCATCTCCCATCTCTCTCTTTTACCTCCTGCCTTGCTTCACTCTTTCATTAGCTTTTTCACCATAACTGACATTTTTACATTGTGCTGCTTTCAGATAATTCACAAACGCTTTCTACTGACATTTTGCTTTTTTACTGTGCCTTTGTGAAACCACTTTGTTTTCTATCAGGCTTACTTATGGCATGTATTGAGATGTGTTGATTCCTAATGTTTGTGCGCAATAACGTTACCACCACCTGCTCAAATTATTTAATGTCATGACTCTCACTGCATCTTCACCTACAAGAATTAGGTGGTGTTGATGCATGAGATGCTGCTCTTCTCTAATTGCCTTGTCAAGGCTGAGATGTGCCTTTGTGATGAGTGCCCCATATTTCAATATACTGCATCTCATAGAGGTAAAAAAAAAAATCAAAGCACTAACAATGTCATTTTTCAAGGAACAGTGAGTACAAGTTTGTTGTTAGCCTCTATTTCCCTCTCAACTTTCTTTCAATTACCTGCAAGTTGATTTAGCCCGCTCCAGCTGCAAGATGAGCTGCTGCTGCTGCACTTCAGGAATGATCCAATTAATTTTAATATATTGGCTGAGGCCAGACAATTGACCAAAAAGAACAGAGTAAATTCGATATATCAGTTCAATTCAAAGCCTCCCACCTTTGTTTAACTTATACATTGTCGTCTTTATGCTCAACCTCACTCCCCCCACATCTTGGTAACCTCATTCATTTCCTTTTCTCATTTACTGTCCCGACTGGGACGCTTCACCTTTTTTTCTTCTTTATCTCACACATGTCAGTCTTACAATTTCCATTCTTCAGGCTGCCCCCTCTCCCCACCCTCAAAGGAATTTCCTTCTTTCTTGAACCCCAATGTGTGCTAACGGTATCACCCCCAACACCTATACACCCTCACTGGGGCAGCCAGATATGTCAGAACTGGCAGTACATTCAAAGGCACAAAGGACCCCTGAAAAAAAACCCTTTTCCCAGATGTACATACTTACGGACATGTGTATGCTAGATGTAGGTATGTTAATGGTAAATTAATGCATATCTATAGCGCTTTACAATTTTGCCTCTCATTCACCCATATGCAGCTCGAACCGCCAACCCTGTGATCAGTGGACGACCCACTCTACCTCCTGAGCCGCAGCATGGTAAGTGCAGAAAAGAACACGTGCACAATCACACAGACAGACACCCAAAACCAGTTAAAAGGTAGATTGACCAACTGATCGTCTGGCACGGCTAGGAGCCTTCTTGTTAAGCTTGACATGACATTTTCCCAAGAGATGATAACAGACTTCAGACGTCTCTAAGGAGGAACGCAGGGGATAAGTGAAGCAGCGAGAAGAGAGGAAAGAAGCGGGGTGGAGTGACAAGGAGCTGTAAAAGTCAAAACTAAGGCAGGAAGAAAAAAAGGAGGAGGATGTGGAGGAGAGAAGGAAACAGAAAAAGTAAGGGTAGAGGAGGAGGAACAAGAGGAAAGATTAGGAACAAGTGTGATTGAGCACAAAGCTGGGAAGAAGGCCAAGTAGCAAGATGGCAGATGACAGGTGGGATGATGGACAGTGCAGACAAAACAAAAGGGAGAAACAGAAGGTGATGAGTAGAGAAGAACATGATGATGGATCAAAGACAGGATAAATAGAAAGCAGATGGAGGAAGCAAAGAAAGAAAGAATCTGAGTTAAAGATACTGTATGCTGCAGTCCTCTAACTTCATCAAAGGAGTGAGAATCAAGTACTTTCTCTCTTGATTGATTTATTCATTATTATATTATTTTGTTAATGAGCTAAACAGGCTTGCAGCAATTAAACCTGTGTAACTGTTTTTGTTTCCAACAAAGAATGTTATGATCCTGAATTATTCATCAACAATGCCTCCCATAATCTGCAATCAAACTGGCACAGATTTTTTACCAAGTACTGTCTTTGTGTTATCCAGAAACTATGAAAAGTGGGACTGGAAGCCTGACAGATTATGTCTGTCAGGTTTAATCAAATAAATATCAGTAACCAATATTATTATTGTTAGCCCCTTCAACCGGGGTAAATGGACGGGACACATACAGCAGTCTTATTAGTACATGACTAAACACATGACTAAAACCACCACTGAATTTATCCTTCTAACAAGTAGTCAAAGCTTGATTTAACATAAAAGCGTCTGTGCCTTGAACTATTTTCTCAACAGCAAGATGGAGAGGAAAAGAAATGGAAAGGGGAGATCTGATATAGGAACTAACATTTGTTTCAGGATTGAGTTCCGGGAGAAAGTTTATGTATACTCTCAGGACTGCTATCACTACGAATGCACCAATCTGATCTGTTGGATCAGTTTGAGGGAAAAGAGAACTGGTATCACATCAGCACACACCCGGAGGTTAGGTACTGGAATCTGAATTGGTAGAGAAAAGTCACTTTGGTGCGTGTCAAGTCAACACAACACATTTCTCATTTCATTTGTGCCATTCCTACATAGGGATACATATATGATGAACGGAACTTTGCTGCCTGCTGCTTTAGACATAAAATACACATAATTTACATTATGATGCATAATTAGGTAATAAGAAATAAAGAACATATTTTGATAACAATATTAGAAAACCAGAAAATATTATTATTTGCTGGTTTGCCTATTCTTCACGATCCATGGACTTGGTGTTGTTTTGTTTATACCTGTGTTTGGTTTCGAGTCTTATTTTGAAGTCATGTCTCTTGTTTTCTCTGTGTTCCTGCCCTCATGTTTCTGTCTTGATTACCTTCACCTGTTTCCCATTACTCACCTGCCCCTGGTTTCCTCGTTAGTCTTGTCATTACTTATACCAGTCTCTGTCTTTTGGTTTTTGTCGGTTCATTGTTCTTTGTTGCATGTCGGATACCGGATGTGTTCTGTACTCCTGTGGGAGATTCTCTCGGTCCTGTGTTTGGACATTTGTTTTGTACTATGATTTGCTGAATCTGGACTTGCCTGCCTACGTGTACCAGCTGGTAAGCTTAAATAAATGCTTGAAACTGTTTGCGCTTGGGTCCTCTTCCCAACACCCCACGTAACAATTATATTCTTAACAAATGACGAAGCACAACACACAGCAAAACCGACATGCCAGGCCTTTCCCTAAACAGGAAAAGCAATTAAGAGAATGGTTGGGCAGATTTCTGTTACGATTTTCATTCGTAGAGATTTGTTAAACTGTAAAGTAGGACTACTAAAAATCTAGTATTAAAAATCCTTCAGCATTATAGCCACGTAAAAACATGCAGGTTATGGCTCCTCTGGCTGGCATGATAACTGTTGAACTTCTCTTTTGTTGCTTTGGTAAAGTTAAATGGAAGTAAACTGAGTGAAAGAGCTACACTGAGATCTACCAACAGAAACGGATAAAGCAAAGATTGTGAGAGAGTAGCTGGAAAGGTTAGCAGGGAGTGCATCAGACTGGCAGGCTAAATGGGAGCATCTTCATAGGGGCCGGCATGCCTTTTAAATGCTCTGGGTGTACTAGGGTTAGGACAACACTTTGCTCTTAAAAGGGCTCATGCACGACGATCAGGCTTCTTTTTAGCTGCTCATACGTAATTTATTACCTCCTAGTCTGAGACAGACAAGAGGGAGAGAGAGAGAGAGAGAGAGAGACAGTATGAGAGAGTTAAAGTGTGTGCTTTGTGTGCAAGGAGAGCTTGAACTCCCACAGAGTTGGGGGGCTTTTAAATATAAAAAATGTCCTCGACTTCTGACAGCCTGAGGATACACAGGAGTCAAACTGAGAGCATATGGACTGCATAAACAGCATTACAAATCACACTGATACACACATACACCCACCATTACCCACACACACACACACAAGCAGTCACATATACACTAATGCCCGCAGAAGTCAACCTGTGTACGAATCAGCAGGCGATGCAGCAAGAGCAGAGCAGAGAGCTTCTTGTATAAACGATCTGTCGCATATTGGATATCCACATCCAGCAGCAGTTCCTATTTGAAAGTCATTGCAGTGCTAAGCTGGGGGGCACCGCTACAAAACAGCTCTGTGGAAATTGAACGTAATGCCAAAGTGAATCTGTGTGTGTGTGTGTGTGCTGTTGCTTTCTGGATCCCTTTTCTTCCATTTATGCTTTATATTCACTTTATCACTCAATCCTCAATTTAATTTGTCTTGTTAATTTGTCTAATGATTGGACAAGCGCTGGCCTCTGGCTGGTAGTCTTTGCATGCGTGTGTGTGTGTGTGTGTGTGTGTGTGTGTGTGTGAGAGGGTAGTTCTGTGTGTTTGTGCAAGCTCCTCAGAGCAAGTCTAAAGCTTCCAGCCATGTTTGTCATTTATTGTTGATCTTGCTGGACACAAATCATCACTGTGACAATTAATCTCACTAATACAGCTGAGGTCAAAGTGTGGCATTGCTGGTCGGGCCAGGCAGTCAGGTGATGCTAAGTGAGACAGTTATATTGTATGCGGTGCCAGGAGTACTGATAAATCTGTCTGTATCTGTAGTGCAAGACTTGGAGAAATTACGTAATGCCCGTTTCTTACGAATATATGTTTAGCTCATTCCAAAATAATTTTTATGAAGAACACTTGGGCAACATGAAAAGACGCAAGATACAATGGAGATCATTGAAGGAATAGTTCGACATTTTGGTAAATATGCTTATTTGTTACATGAGGCTTGAGTTAGTCAATACAGTAGATATGAAGCTACTGCCAGACAGTCAATTAGCTTAGCTCAACATAAAGGCAGGGAGCAGGAGGAAACACCTAGCCTGAGCCTGTCTAAAGGTAATAAACTACTACCTGCACCTCAAAAAATTACGACTGCAATTAACACGTTACATCTTGTTTGTTGAATCGGTACAAAAACCAAAGTTAAAACCAACAAATTGTAGTTTTACAGGGGGTTATGTGCTGGACTTGGTCCCTGGTAATAACCACAAAGAAACATTTTAGAAATTCAAATTTCTAGCCATAATATATCATGAGATATTTAATGTACTGTATTATGATGTATAGGAAAATTTCCACTCAAGGAAAGCTTTAAAAAGTCAGGATGGCCGAGCGGTCCAAGGCGCTGCGTTAAGGTCGCAGTCTCCATTGGAGGCCACTTCTGACAGCTACCTTTTCACAGCAATCATTGTCCTTAACATGATATTGGGAAAGAAGAGTCAGCCGTAATTTGTACGTTAGGGGAAAAGCAAATGGGGGGGGAACACACTTAGTAGAACAACTACAGCATTTGCTGTACTATCTCTCATGAACCTGTAGCTGCTGCAATGCCAGCTCCCATTCACAATGAATAGCAGCTATTCCAGCTTTTCTTCCACAACAGTCTGGAGAAGCTGTGTAGATGTTCCATGGTGTAATGGTTAGGACTCTGAATCCCACAATCCCAACTTCATTTATTGTAGGATTACTCGTAAAAGGCCATGCAGGCATTCCGACTGAAAACAACGCAAACGGTGGCGGCATGTTGTTTCAGGTATGAGGTTTCACTGAGATGTGAACTCAGATTGCTGCATTTCGAGTCTACAGTCCTCAAGATGAAGGGGCCAGTATACTCCATCAGAAGTACTTGTTGGAGTAGTCAGCCACAATTTCTATGTTAGGGGACAATGTATGAAAGACTTGTCAGTGTAATTAACACGTTATATCTCGTTTGTTTAATCCGTACAAAAAATGATGTGTAAAACCAATAAATTGTAGTTTCACAGGGGGCAAATGGCCAGGCACTGCACAAGATATTGGGCAATATCTTGGCCAGGCATATTGATTTCCTGGAGTCTCCAGGTGGTTTCCTGCACCTGCAAAGAAATTGTCCAGTCTACCATTGGACATTGTCAATCTAGTGGTTTCCGCCGTTTACAGTCTTCATAAGCGAATGAGTATATTTCCAACAACTTGAAATGTTATGGTATCAACTCCAAAAATGAAGTACTGGGTATTATAATGTTAATTAGTTATTGGGTTCAAAGATGTAGTATTTGGACACAGCCCCTTTCCTAAATTTTGTCCAAAAATTCAGTTTTAACAGGTGGAGAGGGTTTTTATCTGAAATGTTTATTTTTCTTGCCATATTTGTAAAAACACTCATGTTTTACTGGTTTGGGCTGCCATTTCCATATCATTGATATTATTTAGCCTACAGTATATCACATAAAAATCATTCATAATTGAACAGAAGCAGACATTGCTTTTTTTTTTAAGCAGCGCTGATTTGTGCTGCTGTGAATGCAACTGATCTTTTTAAAGGATAGAAAAAACCCCACTACTACTTGTAATTACCACAAGGGAACATTTTGGAAATTCTTATTTCTATGCAGTCAACAAAAAATATATCTGATCAATCTGACATGACTGGAAGGTGACAATCTTTTTTTCACACAATAATTCTGACTCTAATAGAAGTATAAATACCTACTGTAAGTATATTCCAGACCAGATCACCACTGGCAAACACCACCAGAGGTGGTGACGGGTGGTAGTGACAATGTCTTGTCAAAAATGTGATGTCAATATGGAAGCCTAAGGAAGTGTTCACTGGAAACTTTTGGGCCATAAATATACAGAGAGAAAGTTATGCAAATTTTCCTCAACTAAATCTTATCTCGACACAAGCTGGACACAAGTCTTATGTTAATAGCAGGGGTCTCTGTTTTATCCTTCCAGCGCTGCAGCCAGGTTTTTATGGATACATAATAAACATTTTTTTTAAAATCACCTCCTCTGGTTATACAGTAAGAACCATTCTGGGGCCTTTTTGTGAGTTTACATGTTTTCCCTGTGTCAGCGTGGGTTCTCTCCGGGTGCTCCGGCTTCCTCCCACAATCCGAAGACATGCAGGTTAGGTTAATTGATTCTAAATTGCCCGTAGGTGTGACTGTAAATGTTTGTCTGTCTTTATGTGTCAGCCCTGTGATTGACTGGCGACCAGTCCAGGGTGGTCCAGTCCCGCCTCTCACCCAATGTCACCCTCTGAGGATAAGCGGTATAGATTATGGATGGATGGAGTGACCCTTGTGGTGCGGAAGCAGCTTTATACAAACAACTGAATATTCATTAGAAATTTTAAGTGTGTGCCAACATTGTTGTTAGCTGTAAACTACTATTAGCTATTTTAAAACACTAGTAGTTGGTGATGGTTTCCAGCTAAACTAATAATAATACCCAGGTAAATTAGTATGCAAATGTTGCAGTTTGCTAGCAAGGGTTGGCTGCATATTTGCATTCTATTATGCTGTTGTAACAGTAGATTCCATGTATAGCAATCAAAACAATTGATTTTGTCAAACAGATTTCCTGAAAAAAGTCCTGATAATTATGAGAAGTGTTTACACACAAAAGCAGCTCAATTAGACTGGTACATTTGTGTTTGTGTGTGTCATAGGTTGCCCTTCATGATCACTTATTTTAAAAGGTTACTCTACAGTCATGAATAAAATATCTGTACAGTATTGTTCAAAGAAACTAAATATTGTTCTTTGAACTTCTGTTCTTTTCTGAATTTGGATGAGCTCCATGCATGAAAATGTGTAACAAGAGCTTAGCTTGGAACAAAATGACCATGAACTGCTAACCAAGATGGCTTTCCTAAGCTCAAAATGCCTTTATGGAAATGTAAGGTTTCACAAATTAAACAACCTTTACATAATGCTGAGGAACATCCAATGTTCTGATCTTACCTAGAACACAAAAAGTCAGCTTAGGTATGGGTATTATTATGCCCTATATGCGCACACACCAGCTGTGTGTTATAACCATGTAATCTCTTCTCCCCCAGCAGTCAAAGATTGGGTGTAGTACACAGCTATGTTCCCATTGTGTGTTTGTGTGTATGTGAGTGCCTTACACCTTTTCTGGCCTAAACAGCAGGGCTGCCCTGCGGCAGAATAAAGGGCAGATGAGTGGGTGGCTTTGGAAAAGCAAACCAGCATCTCAATAAGAAGCTGAAGGTCTGTGTGTGGAAATGTGTGTTTGAAGCATCACTTAACAAGGCTTAATAACAAGGTGAACAATGTCTCGCACACACACAAATTTACACATACAATAGTGGCATGGTCAAAATGAAAATTCTCGAGGTATATTAGTGGCTTCTCGTGCCACTTGACATTCATAAATGAAAAAGCAGTTCAGGTTGTAAAACAGTCTCCTTTACAGCCACCTGACATTTCTTTTTGTCCTCTTCTCTTGCCTCTTTTCTTTCAAATCCATATTTCACCCCTCTTTCTTTCCAACTCCCTCTCTATCCTCAAAGTATTATTGTAATACCCTTTTCAAACTACACTTTCAACTTGAAGTCATGCCACAGGAGCAGTGCATTCCTCCCACATTATAATTTCCTGCGGAGCCCTTGTACTTAAAATACATTCATGTCGGGTGAGACCTTTGGTATTCAGTTCATGACGTGTTTGATTTGGGAGTGAATCCCCCCATTTTGTCTGATTCCTCTTGTAATTATGCATAAATCCAATATGGCTCTTTGAGCATCAGCATGAGCAGTGGATGCTTGAAGCTGTGTTTTTAGATGACGGTTGAAAAGCATCTCCTCTTCCCTTGTGCCCCGCTAATTTAATCAAAAAGTTGTTTTGTGGTTTTAAAGAAGACAAGTTCAGATTCTGGTAAGGGAAACCAACTCTAAGTCACCTCAATGTCCTTAAAATAAACAGTGGTACCCCATCAATGTTGTGCTTTTTCCCTCCTGCTTTTCATCTTTGTTCTTTACATTATTTGTTCACTGTTACACAAATAGGCATGCAAGCTTTATTTGTTATTTTTATTTTGTTTTGGTTTTGTTAACTTTTGGCCTGTATATGCTCTGCAATTGGATGCAATCTAATCAGTTCCATGATTCACAGGGATAGTGAGGGTGACTGTTCATATGTGCCTCAGCTTCATTCCCTTCTGTCTCTCTCTCATATCTGATACTTAAAAAATATGTACCTTGTATGATTAGTGAGGTATAGAGTTTGTAGTATAGGCGGGCTACAGCAATATATGGTGCTAATATTATCCTTTTTATTAAAAAAGCACATGCTGGCCATTCAGTGTTGTTCATATCAGATAAGACACAGGTTCATCCCAGACTTCGACTGGTGAATATGTTGCCTTGAAATACAGGAGAAACCTGGGGAAAACGGGAGTACTTACTATATGTCAGTGTGATTATTTCAGATTCGCTTTGTCATTATGGGGAACTGAGTGTAGACTGATGAGGGAAAAAATAATTTAAATGATTTTAGAACAAGGCTGCAACATAACAAAATGTGAAAAAAGTAAAAGGGGTCTGAATACTTTCTGAATGCACTGTAATTTTTGTCCCCAGCTGGTCAACCCAGTCCAATGGACTGTTGTAGTGATGTTGCTGTGTTCACAGATCTCCGCAATTACTCTATTATGACGAAGAGAAATGATGGCCAAAACTATGAAAATGAGACCCAAGTTGCAATAAAACACAATGATCCTTTAATGCTATTGCTAATGCTAATGCTGTCATTTCTGGGCATAAAGATTCAAAATTCAGCATGGAGATTACTGGCAGAAATTATCACATATAAGCATCCAAAAATATTGGAAAAGGCACTGAACAAATAACTTTATCATTACACTGTTTGGTACATTGATAGACTTACATACATACACATATATACTTTAATGCAGTTATATTATGCTGAAGCACAGTCTAGGCTTGCCGATGGATTTGTTACATGCAGTAGGTGAACCTTGAAACAAGTTCATTAGAACTCTAAATATGTACAGCCTGACTCTAATTACACTCTGCACAGTGACAAATCACCCTTAACTCCACAAACCCATTAACTCTTTAGGATCCAATAACACGCGCTGGCTGGCTTTCAGATGTGCACAGACCCTCTGACACCAACCAAAGTTAAAGAAATAATTCAGAATTTACACTGCAAACCTGCTTATAACACACATACACACACACACACAAATACACAACACGTCTGGTTCTCCAGGCAGACCTCACCTCCCACACATATTACTTTGGCAGTGATGGAACAACAGCATCTTTCCCAAGAGAGAGGACCAATGCAAGGGAAGAAGTAGCGAAAGAGACAAGGAGGCGTTAGTCTCTCAGATTAAAACACTAAATATACCGAGATGTACAAGACATTTTGTTCTCTGTTTCCGTCTGTCTATAATTCCTGCCTGCCGCCCTCAGTTCAACAAGCTTTATTGTCTTCAAACTTCAACAATATTGCCACAGCAACAAAAGAAAAGACCAACATTTTCCCTTAAGAGCTAGACATGTAAACCTGCTGAAGGTCAATTTATACACATTTTCAGACCTATCTAACCAAAATTCACAGTATATATCATAGTGAGTAGCAGCAGTGTGTGTGTGAGTGACTGTCCACTGTACATCTTTTCCCTTCCTAGTATTTGTGTAAAAACAATCATGTTTGAATGGGAATCAAAGTAGTACACATCGAAATGCATGGAGTGTCAGCTTTAATAAGATCAAATTCGTTGAGTGTGTGTGGAATTGTGTAAGAGTGACTGTCACTGCCTAATCCTCAGGTCGTGGCAACTTAATACACACAGTGAATTAAACCTGAAATTGATTTCCGTTCTTGTCTGCTAACAATCCTTAGTCTTCAGGCTAGGCGAAAGAGGGGATTTGGGAGGTGAAGTACGGTGTAGTCCCCCAGTTTGTTAATTTGTAGGCTACTGTACATTTCTGTTTCTGCCTTACCTAATGATGACCATATATTCAATTTGCTTTAAGCTGGCAACTGTCACCCAGTGTACTTCTTTTCTGTCTCTCTCCTAAAGTGGCACAGCGAAATGCATTCCCACATTTTAAAATTTGTAGTTCAGACTTGGAGACTATTCTCTCAGGGCTAGTTGGTTAACTGCTGTAGCTAGCAAGCTAATGCTTACACACTAGCTAGCCAGGAACATGCTAGAGCTAGTTAGTCACAAACTTCTTTCTATTTTCCCTGTGTGCTGTTTACCCACCATGGCATTTTGTTCTTGGGATTGCGCGTCATTTCATTTAAAAAAAAGAGTTATTGAAGAAGGAAGACAAATATATATGAGAATATAAGTTCACACAGTTTATTCGACTCCTATCTCATAACATTCTGCAAACCATCCCTCCTTGGTGGAGCAGTTTATACTCCGACAAAGGACGTTAAATAAAAGTGGATGGTGCAACACAGCTAATAAGCTATTACAGCTTCCTCCATTTTGAACTCTGCAGTTGTCCATTCCCTCAAAGGTCAGCAGTGTAAAGACTGCTTGCTATTGGTGCAAATTTGCTCGTCCAAGTTAATTCTATTGGGAATTCCATTAGGAATTTATTTTGCCAGTTTAAATGCTGGTGTGACCAAGCCTTGACACTGCAGTCCAGTCACTCCCAACCTTTTTTGTCCAGATATACCCCCACAGTCCTATGAGATGAACTGAAGCACCCACCAATCGTTATGTTCCAAATGTGTTCATTTGAATTGATTTTAAACTGGATGTTTTTTAACGCCATTAATCATATACAAGTTCAAACTTTTTCAAACAATTGGACTGTCAATTTAACTGTTTATCCTGTATTTTTAGACATCTATTTCAACCATTTATCCAATACTTTTAGCTAACTATTTATTCATTACTTTTAACTATCCATTTCAACTATTTATCCATTACTTTTAACTGTTCTTTGCTCGCTGGCTAACTAGTTTTGATGCACTCTCAGTTGCAAAATGTGTTGAGCTACTCCACATTTCCCAATTAGCCATGGAAACTGCAGAAGTAGAATCAATGCTGTACTTTGTCTGGATTGTGTTTTGTCTGTCACACTAAATGCCTCCATTCTTTACCTCAACTAATAACGGTCATGAACTTCACTTTTTAAGTCTATGGCAAAACAACTTTAAAACATTTTTTAAACAAAGCATGAAGTGACATCATTCTTTCAAGTACACAAAAACAGTGTAGTCTGGTAGAGATAATGCCAAAAGGCTGGAAAGATATGTAATTGATGCATTGTGGTTCCTCAAGACAGAGACAAGTGAGGGAAACATAGTCTCTCTGAACTCTCCCTCCTCTGATTTTCTATCTGTTCTCCTATAGAGTTTTTGGCCTTGTACTAATTTTCTGTTCTGAGGACATTTACCTGCTGGTCTAGAAAGGTTAAACTAATTAAACACAAAGTAAAAGTAATTTCCTCATTACAGTTCAAACTGTGAAGAATTTTGAATCAGAGGCAAAGAGAACATGTTATTAAGCTTGAGATGTCTCCTACCTATGGCCATGAAGTCCTCGTGGTCCCAGGCCTGCAGCTGGGCTAAGGGGCCGCTGTACAGCAGCAGTCCATCAGCAACGTCCGTGATGAACTCCAGTGACACGTGGCTCTCAAAACAAGGCATCATGGGAGGAAACCAGGCATAGCCGTTGCCATGGAAACTGTGCTTGTTCTGCTGGCACTCAGGCCCCTCAAACTGAGCTGGGCATTGGCACCTTGGGGAGAAGAGGAAATCAAGAGCCAAAATTACATGAATCAGTGAATGCAATAAATAGATGAATTTGAGTTTGTGGTGCTATTCCATGATAATTTGATTTTCTTGACAATTTGGTTACTTTTTTTGGTTCCAAAAATGTGAGAGCCCTTTATAATTTGAAAAAACTATTCTGATTCCAGCCTCCCTCCCACTTTTTTGAACCACTTACTGTTTTTTATTCTTTCAACTATTTTTTTCTGCACTCCGTCTCTTTAAGTCTAGTTGTCTTCTCCTCTCAGACAGCCTTCCCCTTCGGCTCTCTCTCTCTCTCTCACTCCGTTTGTTTCACTGATGCAGATGTTCTCATTAGTGGCAAAACCACAGGGAGAATCACTACATCACTGGAAAACTCCCTCTCTGTATTTCCATACATCCAAGTACTCATTTGTCCTCATTTCCTGTCAAAATTTAACCTCTCACCTTCTCTCTTCAACAAAGTTTCATCCTTGGGTTTCTGAATACAAAATCATTTTTCTTATTATTCTTTCTTTCAATCCTTACCCACTTGTTCTAGCATCTTTCCTATATTGCAAACATAACATGTGACCTTTTTGTGACTATGAGAACTGAGCTCCATCAAATCAAACTTTTTTTTATTTTACTGTACATAATTCCAAACTCTGGGAGGTCTTATGATACAGTACCTGTGATGCATTAAAATGTGTTTTCACTATCTGCTGCCTTGTTTTTTTTTGTTATTTACTTGAATGAGAAGAGAGGTCTCTGTGTTACATTTTATGTTTGAAGTACAGAATGTCATTTACAGTTAGATCCTGACTGATCCTGATGCAGTGATGGAACAATTAATGATCATGAATAAGTAATGAAGTTACTGCTGCTGTGCCACATGCGTAAAAATGCGCACAACCCCATTATTTATTTGGAGACGCTTGTATCGTTCCTGCTGCTATGTGATGGCTACAGGTACTTGATGAAAACAAATACCAAATGGCAAAGGACATCATCGTTTTAACGACATTTCATTAAGGAGAGGCTTTGTGGCTTCCTTATATTTGGCATGAGTTTTGTTTTAAATCAAGAGCACAATTAGAAATTTCCCATAATTTATCCACGATACCTCCAAGGCTCCATAGAATACAGAACATACGGTATCAAAGATGTTTGGGTTTTTTTGAGTGATGTTTGCTTAAATGAAGTTTAAAATATAGAGCCCACAAACTGTTTCTAGTGTTAGCAACTAGCCGTAGAACGAACCAGCAACATTTCTCTCAGAAATATGCACTAGTTCAGAACACTGTATTGACTTTCTTCTTCTTCTTTGGTTTTAGTGGTAGACTACAAACCAACGTCAATGGTGCATGCCGCCACCTACTGTTACCGGAGTGTGTAACATCCCCTGAGACATCTGACCAATAAGCGGAGTGAACGTTCTCACATGATTTGCAGTGATGCATTTAGGATTTTTCTCTGTGTGAAAAGAAACCGAACCAAGGGGAAAACACTCCAAGTCTTCAAACTCATCAACTGATTCGGACCAGAGCAAACAAACTATAGTTGTGAAAACACCCTTAGTCTCCCTTGGGTTCTTGGTGTTCTTTTCCCCCCTCCCTCTTGTCTCCAGTGCTGTCTCTCTTTGTGTGTGTGTGTGTCTCTGTTTGGAGGGTGTGGCATCCATCTATCAGAGTCTGCAATCAGTCAACGCACCTGCCATTCATCAGCTCATCACCCAGCAGTATTTCTACCCTGGATTGCCACTCAATCATCGCCAGATCATCGCTTCAGTTTTTGCGGTAGCAAGCGCTTAGGCCTCAGAAGAGCTTTTGCCATTTTTGAAGAGTTTGTGAAACTATTCTAGCTTGTGCTGTCACTTCCTGTGCTCCAGGTCCACTCCATCTCCACCAGTTTACCAGCTCTGCTGTATGCTCCTCAGCCACCCACCTGGCCAGCCTACTTCCATTACCCCAGCTTGCCTTCCTACTTCTTGCCCAGCCTTTCCCCCAGCAGTCGGCTCCCTTTCATCCGGATTTCCCCGACCCACCAACTCCTCTTCCACCTCCCTTCCCCACCATACAAATAAACCAGTATGTTTCCCCTGACTCCAGTGTCTGTGTGTCCTGCACTTGGGCTCCGCCTGGTATCATGCAACACCTGTAGGCCAATTGATCGTTGATGAGGCCAATACCCGTTGTGTCGTCCGCAAACTTGATAATGATATTGGAACCATGAACACGCGTGCAGTCATAGGTGAAGAGGAAGTAGAGGAGAGGACTCAGCACGCAGTCCTGTGGGATGCCAGTGTTCAGGGTGTGTGGTTGTCTAAGTTAACATACTGGGGTCTTCTGATTTGAGAACGTTGTAATCTGTTTGAGGGTGGTGACACTATTGATGTTAGTGATATAGGCCTGAACTGAGGAAGCATAGGTCCATGGTCCAGAGTCTAGGGTGGCCTGAGTTGCAAACAGTCTGTGTGTTCAAACCGGTGCTGTAGTACAAAGTATGCCCCCTCTGGCGACACTTTAACTGTTCTCACTGAAGGTTTCACACGTCTGATAAGTGGTGTGTACTTGGGGATTAGGAACAGTGAGAGGTGGTCAGACTGTCCTATGTGGGGGAGTGGTATGGCTTAGTATGCCTCAGCCATGTTGGTGTAAACATGGTCCAAGGTTTAGTAGCTGTATATGATGGGAATGCCTTGCATTCAGCAAAATAAAAATTCCCCTCACTCAATCCACCTGTTTTTAGCAATTATGAAATATACAAATTGCACACACAGCCTCCCTCTCCTGACTATATACACAAACACACAGCTCAGAGAAACGAGGTATTTCTCCAGGGCAATTCCTCTACTCAAGAATGAGTGAGTTTTTCATTGGTTTATGTTAATAATACTTGAACTGCTTCTCAAGATATTCTGAGTTTTAGCCCTGTGAATCCTACAAAACCACACAAAGATGTGTGTTTGCAAAATCATGTGCATGCATAGATACACACACAAATCTCATTGGTGTTCTGTAGACAGCTCATTTCTCATCCAAGTGTTCCTTCGTTGTCTTGCTCATTTTCCTGTGTCTGCTCTTGTCCAGGATTGAAAGGGGACAGATGAATGCGCACACACAGAGAGACGCACACAGTTAGAAATTAAACAGCTCACAGACAATACATGACGCTTGTGCAAATAAAAAAGGGATGTCACTTCACTGCCTTGAGACAGAAGCACACGAGCAGACAAACAAACATGTTAGGAGAATGCTAATACAAACAAAGGAATAGAGAGCAAGTCGAAATGAAATGAGAGAAGATACACATGAATACGCTTGTGTGTCTGTGTGCTTACGTTGTGTGTATGTACACTAACTTTCAAGTTTGGAATTGCCTGCCACAAAAGCTTGATTCAGTACAGTTAGGTGGCTGAGAGGACTACTCCATATATATATATATATGCTAATGGTCTATCATGTTTTTAGGTTGTAGAAAGTCCTCTTTACAAATGGATGTGATTTTGTATGAAGGGTTTGCAAAAAAAGCAATGGTTTGTACATGGAGAACAAAATGCTGTACAATGGTTCAACCAGACTGACAATTGAAAGGGCAGACAGAGACAAAGATACCTCTGAGAAACAGCTGAATAAGAATATAAGAAATCAGCAGTCATTAACACTATTGGAATTGGATAACAGAATATCAGCTGAACATACTATGGACTAACAATTCACAGTTGAAAGCTATT
This sequence comes from Maccullochella peelii, assembly GCA_002120245.1. Lineage (NCBI taxonomy): Eukaryota > Metazoa > Chordata > Actinopteri > Centrarchiformes > Percichthyidae > Maccullochella > Maccullochella peelii. The sequence continues at coordinate 28,815 of LKNJ01001448.1, forward strand.
CAATCTAACCACTCAGTAGACTGCAGAGGGCCCAAAGGAAAACGGTTTCCCAAAATGTTTAGAGCCCAATTGCAAGCAACGTTGTGGTTCAACAATGATCTAGAGTCACTTACGCTTATCCGGACTGGAAAACAAATTCAAAATTGAAGGGTATTTGGGGGGAAAATGGTTGACAGTATTCTCCCCTTTCATGCAACACTGTGGGGACAGGATATTCTTGGTCATAATTCAAATTCAAAGTCCAAATAGAAAATGAAGAGAGACAAAGTTAAAAAGATTATTATTTTACTACACTAAATGGAAGTTTTAATCATTTCATTATTCTTCTCTAAAACAATTTCAAATGTAAATAATACATTTGGAGTCTGAATTATACTGTTTTTATTTATGTTAAAATAATCATTATTGAAGGAAAGAAGAAAAATGTCAAGATAACAGGTGATAACAAATTTTGAATGGTAGTGTATGTGTGCTATCTGCTTTGTAAAGTGCAGTAGTGAAAGTCAGTGCAAAGTCAGTCTGAGAGCTGATGTTACTTGGTTTGCTATGGTTTCACAATTTTTGTCTCTTAACTTTCGGTTGCTATTGCTGGCAATAGTAAATACAAGTAAAAAGTAGTGGTCCTGATCGGTTTGTACAGCCTTATACATTTCTAACATGTCATGATGTTCAGCGTTAACTCGCTTACTTTGTGTTGCATTAGCTTTTTCTAGGCTGAAAAGAGCTCAGATGCTTTACTTGTCAGTTTTAGGTTGTATAGGAAAACCTATTTTCTCAATCAGCTTCTTACTATGAATGATGGGGTCCTCCGTAAACACGCAATTTTCTGCCAAGGTTGCAGTTCCGGGTTATTACACCTGAGAGATTTCTGTATTTGTGTTTTGTTTTGTCTGCGCTCCTCTCACTGGTTTGAAGTGGATGTGGCTCAGTTGGAAAAAATGTGATGTTACATACTTCCCTTCAGCAATCATGATTTGAACCTGAATCTGGTGACGAGAGGTTGTTTACTTAATGTTGCCAGGCCACTGCCAGTCAAATGTGATCAAACCACACCCCCACAACACTGATAAAGCCGATTAGCAGAATTTTTGAGTTTTAAAACTCTTAATACATAACATCTAAGGATGTTTTTTCCTACCTTTCAATTTGAATGTTACTTATTTAAAAAACTATTTAATTAAAAATGCTTAGGATTTGAAGCCAAGAGACTTTAAACCTTTACTCTGTTCATATAGACCCATAATTTATGTGGGAGTGTCTATGATTAGAGACACAAGGAAAACATCCATCCCTGTATTTCAATTTTGGCAATGTCATCCAATTCTCTGAGCGTGAGACAATCTGAGACATAGTTTTAGTCACAATGCCCAAGCCCTCCAATCCTCTTAAGGAAGCTTTGTTTTGCTCATTCGCTGTCTGTCTGGGAATTGTGTTTGTTACCGTTGAATCGGGAGCTGTAATCCCACCCCCAACCCACATCCCCCTCACTTCCCTAATCTCATTATTAATCCCAGCACCTCGATTATATGCATGTTCTTCCATCAATCTTGGGCCATAATCTGTTTGTGTGTGTGTGTGTTGGGGTGGGGTCATATCTGAAAGCCTCTGGAACAGAAAGCTATCCTACAGAAATTTGACCTTGAATTAACTCTTATTTTATCTACATGTATTATTTCTTCTCCCTTCACTTCTCTTGTGCTCTTTCTTCTTTTCTACTCTTCTCTCCTTTCACCATTTCCTTTTCTTCTTACTCTGCACTTCTTTCACTACTACTTATGTTTACTTATGTTCCTCTGGTCTCCTTTTCCCTTCTTTAACCCCTGTTTTCTGTCTTCAGCTTTCCTGTTTTCCTTTCATTCGCTTCATCACTTCTCTCTAACACTCTCATAGCTCTATTCTATCCTCATTTTCCATCCCTGACATCCTATGTCTCGCCCCTCTCCTCTTCTGAGCCTGGGGAATCACACAGCAGATGTTTCAGAGCTTGGGTACTGTAGTGTGATTGAAAATGTGACAATCATACAGCATCTGTGTCTCGGGGTTGACAACATTTTCTGCACTTAACTTCAGTGGAGAGGAAGGTCTGTAAACCCACTGAACGTGTCCAGGCCGGAAGACGAGGAAGTGTCTCGATTGGTGAAACAGTCCAAGCAAAGGTCTTGCTGTGTCCACACAGCTTGTAAAGCCTACAGTGTAGGTACTGCACTGCGACACTTCAGTACAGACTATTTACAAAAAGGAAAAACCAACCAGTAAGGCATTCATGACTGCGGCATTTTAGTAGTCATCAAGTACTCGCAAAAAGTAGTTGATCAATCGTGGGAGATGTATCATATTTTTTCACCCAATAACAATGATCAGTTCTTATCAAAAGGTCTCAACAACCAGTAAAGGGTTCTCTAATGTAGGCGGGGCCAACCTGGTAGGTGGAATAGCAGAGTCATCCATTGGCTCTGAGAGGCTGTTTAAAAATGAGTTGCGATCTGATTGAACTAAACCCCCAGCAGCTTGTCTGACCTGGAGCTACTGTTTGACTGCAGTAAAAATGTGGCTGCTTTCTTGCAGGGATAGCAGGAGTCTTTCCTTCTCTAAATACCTTAAATTCTGTTTAGTTAACATGGCACAATGTAGAATGTAGAAAATGATTGTTCAAACAAACCTGTGTTCAACAACAAACAAAATAATGTCCACCTTCAGTTGTTCGTAGGCCATCTCAAAAGCTCTTAATAGTTTACTGTGGTGCACTATGATTACATGTTCAAACCGTTTGAAATACAAGATCTACTTTGGATATAACTTGTGAAACTACTGTAGCATTCTCGCCAAGAAACGATAATGTCCACAGGTTGCATAAAGTTTATGAATGTATTGGTTTATTGAAATAAATATTAATAGTGACTGACACATTTCGCTTCTCCTTGCTAACGTTGCCGCTGCTAGCACTAGCCATAAGCAGTGTTGACTAGTGGTTTTGATAGTTGACTATTCTGTGAAACCCCTACCAACCAGTGATTTATTAAGGTGCTTGGCCACCATAAGTCTCCAGAACAATTTCAGTACTCGTTGTCATAGATTCTCCACTCTACTGGACAAATGAACATAATTACTCCCTCATTTAGTGTTCTGATGATGGTGGAGTATGGAGGATATTCTTGGTCATAATTCAAATTCAAAGTCCAAATAGAAAATGAAGAGAGATAAAAATTAAAAAGATTATTATTTTACTACACTACTAGGAATAATCAGGCCATAATTAAAATTAAAAGTCCAGCTAGAAAATTGAAAAAGCAAATTGAAAATGTAAAATGATAATGAAAAAAGTGAAATTTAAAATGCAAAAGCTTAAATGGATTTTCTCAAACTGAAAGCTTAAATTGTAAAGATTAAATTGAAAATGGCAATGGAAATAAGAAAAGGGAAATATCAAACTCAAATTGGGAAATGGAAAAGTTTAAATGGAAATACTTAAAATAAAAGCTTATATAAAAAAAACTAAATTATTTATTTTGCATTTGCACTTAACCATTTGGCATTTAAATTTTTTTCTTTTCCACTTTCCATTTGGCGTTTGACATTTTAAATTTGATGTTTGATGTTTTCCATTTGGCTTTTGGATTTTCAAGCTGTATGTATCGGTCTGATGGCAAGAAAGCAGCGGACAGTGCAGCAGATAAGAGGCTAACATTAGCGAATAGCTATATTAGCTGTTATTTGCTGGCATGCATGACTAATGTTACGTTGATACCGTGGCCACTTGCAAACAATAAACAGACAGTGTCAATTCACAGCAATATGCTCTGAGAAAAAAAAATTGTGTTTTGAGACAGCAAAATTGGAAGAAAAGTGGAAATAGGCAAAACAATCCTGTTTTTTTCATTACACTTCTAATTTTAGGATAATAAAATCTTAAAATAGGTGTTCTTCAATAAACTATTGCAGCAACTGAAAGTTTCCATACCGGGTATTGTACACTATGGAGCCAGGACAGTGACTTTAATATTTGGCATCGAAAATAAAATTTGGCTTTGAAAACAAAACCTGAACTGAAAAAGGAAACATTGGCATTTAAACATTTGTATTGGAAAAAGTTGTATTGGCACTGAAACAAGTATTGGCACTGAAAAAAGTTTCCATAGCATAGAATTCACATCATTCATACTCAACCCCTTGTGCCCTATATGGAATCATTTGGATTCGTTATGCTTCTCCACTCATTTATTCTTACTCTACATGTAAGAGCTAAGGTTTTGAAATTAACTGTGTAAGCAAAACAGTGAGTTTCAATGGATTTGAAAAGTTTCAATTTAAACAAAATGCCAGATTCTTATAAAATCTATGTGATCTTGCCTCATCTAGGTAATAAAGGCGTCTTAATATGCAAAGCAATGCAACATTGTTTGCAGATTAGATTAACAGGGAGAGAGAGGAGAAAAATGTCCACAACTCTAATGACTTGTGTATTTGTGTGTGTATGTGTGTTTGCGTGCATGTGTGTAATCCAGGGATTATGTCTAACGTGGATCCAGCCAGTCATCCTGCTCTGGTCCAGCGGTGAGCCACATTACACGCTGGCTCCAGCGAGCCAAACTGAAATCCTGCCCTTTTCACTTGCTGCTTCTAATTAAATGAAGCTGAAGGGTAAAATTAACTTTTACAAGACATAGCAAGAAAGCTTATTGGACATGAGGCTTTATGTTCATCTGCTCTCACATATGTTCAGAGGGAATATGTATGTGTGTGTGGGTCTGAACACATACTGCATGTCTGTGTTGGTGCTTCAGGATTAAGTATTTGAACATCTTAAGCATAGAACACCTAGCACCAGCTGCTAACACGTTTTCTGTGATGTCTAAATTCTGCCATGGTCTGATGTATATGTGTATGTGCTTCACTGGTTCCCTGCCTGCGTATGGCAAATGTCAATGTTTTTCACATTATCACTTCAAAGCTGAAATCTGTAATTTATTTCAGTCGTAATCATAATTTTATAGCATCTGCATGTGTTGTTAGATGTGAAAGTCAAACTGAAATGATGTTTTTTTTTCCCCTCATCTGCTCTGTCAATGACATGGCCCATGGTTTTTTTTTAAGGAAAAACAAATAAGTACCAAAATGGAAAAATTTGTACTTTATACTATGTTTGGTTTCATGACAGTGCCCCATGTCTGTGCATATACCAGTGAGAGTGCTGTTGTTTCCACATAAACACAGTGAATTAAATCATTTAATTTCAAACTTTTTTGCACTAAGCAGTAACTGTCATCATTCTATCATTGGCTAATAGTGACTGTGACTCACAGCCAGATAGCAGCCGCAACACAACATAAACAGACTTTTTGGTGGCACTCATGTCAAAGATTCCACTTATCCATGTACAGAATGTAAAGACATACATGGTTCCCGGACAACGTATCCTAATGACTTTGGTGATCCGCTGACTTTTCCTGTGGCACCACCATGGGGTTGGCATTTGTGGCTTTGAGTAAAATGTCTTGACAACTATTGGATGTGTTTCCATGAAGTTTAGTACAGACATTCATGTCTCCTTCAGGATGAAATGTAATAACTTTGGTGATCCCTTAACCTTTCCTCTTGTATCAACATCAGGTCAAATTTTTTATTAGTCCAGTACTTCAGCTTATGACCAAGTACCTGCAAAACTAACAATATTCCCATCATCTTCAGCTGTAGTAACAGCTGTAATAATTAGCAAATGTTAGCAATGTTACCACGCTAAACTAAAACGTGTTAGCATTTGGATCAAAGCGCCACTGTGCCTATGTACTGCCTCACAGAGCCGCTAGCATGGCTATAGACTCTTAGTCTTGTTCAGCCTTTGAAAGACTTCAACACAGTCTTCTGCGCTAGTCATAACAAAGAAGCAAAACGGGAGGGAGACACAAATTTCTCAAGGATAGGGAAAACAACAACCTCAAGATACTGGATTTTAAGATGATGATACTTAAAATGTAATGTAGTGAAATGTTCAAGCTAAAATTATAATCTGTGGCTAGCTGTTCAAATTAATTTACCTTATCTTAACTCACTAGCCTTGTGTGTATGTATATATAGTATTTAGTGTTAGTCAGGTTTGCTAGCCACTTAACCTCATTAATAATCAAACAAATAACATTATGTAACACCAATAAACAAAAACTGCAGTTCTGTGAAAAGATAAAAAAACTAAACAAACTGTGGCTAATTAGAAAAAAACATCAAGGATGAAGCTGGACAGTTTTGCCATCTGTGTTGTACTGTAGTTCAATTATACTTTTGTTTACCTCTAACCACTAAAGAGTGCAACAATGTACAAAAGAAGATTTCATCTTTATTCTTGAATCAGTGCAAGTGTGAGGATTGACTCTTAATTTCATCATGACATTCCAATTCTTCATGGAGTTACAATTGAGACAGTGATAAAAGCTTAGGTCCACACACTGGTGTTTCATTTAATTGGTTGCAAAGAGCCCTTCACTTCCACCATTAAAGATCAGAGCCTAAAGATACACAGAGCATCAGGCTGAAATACACAAATTTAAACAGGGTCATCATGTCTCCTCTACCACTAGAAGCACCAAAGAGCTTTTTTTGTCATCATATTTGTAGTTAAAAGGATTTGTTGAAACGCTCTCACCCCACTTTTGGCCTTGTTTACAGAGTGATTTTTGCTAATGAAGACACTCCCCTTCAGTTCACTTGTTTTCCAGGAATTCTAAACAAGATCTGACAGCTAAAATGCTAGATTTTTCAAATAATAGGAGGTTGTGAAAGGTTAGTTTCTATTTATAACACTAGGAAACACAGAAGCAAACAACAGCTGTATTTTGAGTTAGATTCCACCAAGAATGTCTGCAAGTCAGACTCCATAACAGTAGAAAGGCCAGGCAGTTAAACCCTGTCAGGGACTGCAGCAATGATGTCTGCATCCACCGAGGCCTTGTAAACGAAAATGTTATGACCCCAAATGCTGCAAAATCTGAGCATCTTCCCCTGGCAGTTTATCTTAAATTCAAGTATCTGCTTTTATATAGGAAAGGTGGGTGGTATACTGCATTTTTAACAATGAACAGATGGAAGGACACATGATGACTAATGTAAAATCTTTGATTTGAAGTGGTACAGTGGAAAGTAAGAACGGCAAGGGGTAAGTTATTTAATACTCCTTTAACAAAGCTGCGTTGGTCGCCTAAAGCTAACCTTTACAAAACTGTCCAATTTGTGTCATTGTCATAGTTTGCAGTTGAGGAACATAATTAGTTTTCAGAGTTCATTTCACAAAACCTTTCGAGACAATTGGAAACCCTGATAAGAAAAAGGAGGGCAGAACAGAGACAACACGACTGACTTTAACCAATTCAAAATCCTTTGTATGTGCTTGTACACATTCACCAATTTCCTGTCTTTCTTGTGTCCTCCAACCAACAGTAACATACATACCGATTTTCGATTATCAAGGGTTTAATTTAAGGTACACTTTAATAATCCTTATAGAGAAAATGTTCCTCTAAATTTAACCCATCCTAACTATTATGGAACAGAAGGTTTGTAAGATTTGTTTCACCCAGACAGGTGAAATTTCAAGCAGCCCTCTTGTTTGACATTGTGGTGTCATTCCTGTATCAATAGGTCTTTTCAGACCAGAGGAACTTTTTCATAGTTCAAAGAACAGTTGAAGGACCCCTCCGCTTTTTATTGTGTTCGCACTGCAAGAACTGGGAGCGATCATAGTTTGAGGGACTTTTTTAGCTCCTGCTTCAGAGTAGGTCCTTTCCCAGCACAAGAGGAACCTTAAGTGACATAAGTGTAGATTGATTGAACACATGAGCCAATGCAGCACCGGCCAACCACCATCTTTAAAAACCAGTGTAACAGCTCCTAATGGACCAAAACACAGACAAATGGATCGACGGTGAAGTCCAGGCTTTATTGAGTGTATCGTATGTGCAACGGGGGAAATACAACGCGATATATAAAAATCTTGTGTGTGACGTTGCTTTACCAACCGCCAGCTGGCTTACGTTACTTCAGCGTTCCAATTGGCGATGCGAATGCAAACATAAAAAAAGCCCTTGAAGGTGTGCAGTTCTCGAGGGAGCTCCCCAGTGGGCAGCTCTTCTCAGGGAGTCCCCAGAACTGTTTGGTCTGAAAACGCCTAATGACAGTGGCTTCTCTGTCAACCTGTCAAAGTCGCAAGCCCCACTTGCTACTCATGCTAAAGTCTGCGTAATTTTCATTTTGCTGTTTTTCTGGGCGCGTGAAATTAGATACTGTGTAGTTGAGCTTTGAAATTGGAATTAGAGGATGAATGCAGTGGCCATTCAATTGTTGGATTGTTGCTGGAAGCAAGGGAGACACATTCAGACTTGGGCATCAGGACATTGGAGCTAATAAGGGTATTTTGAGAAGAAATTGTCAGACTGTCTCCAGCTGTCCCCAACTCGTTTTTTCCCCAAATTCTATGAATCCAAGAATGTAAAGGCAGAATATTTAGGAAGTGTGTGGGAAGAGTTTGACAATGTAACAGTAAATCTGGACATATCTGTATTCCTTGCCATCCTTGGTGTTAATACCTATTTTACACATTAAGACATATCAAGATTTAGTCTTAAATGAAATTGCTAAATATGAGCCTAAAAAGAAAAGCTGAAATGTTTTCAGCACCCATCTCCTTTAAGCAATGAATCCTTGAGTTTTGTGGTTATCCTGTGGCTAGTTTGTTTTCCACTTTCACTCCACTCTACCCACTCTGCTCTCTTAAAAGCGCACAGAGAACTCTTAAGCACATGATGTCTCAGTGCAACCCTGTCTCCTACAAATAACATTCATATTAGAGGTCTTCGCGAAAAGTTTTGGGACTGATCTTAAACAGGCCTGTGGAAAACGAAAAGAAAAAACCCTGTTCAAAATAGATCCAAGTATAAATAGAGCCCATCCAAAATGTGGTTGAAAAGAACAGACCCCAGCAGAAAGAGAACATTAAAACTGGCAGCAGCATGACGCCCCACCAATTGAGGAGCAGTCCTAACAGTCAAGATCACACTTCACACTCACCATCTCACCTAAAAAAACATGTTTTTCTTGTGACGCACCACATGATCAGACTTGATAGTGAGCCCACTTGGATCCACTCTGGTATTTGACATATTGAGACAGACCCGAAATCGGCAATGCTACCTACTCGGACTGAGTTGGGTCCAGAGTCTGGTCTTGGTTACAACCGGGACATGTCCAAAATGTCCAACTAACTTTTATTGTTTCAGCTTAATTTTCTCAGAAGAATCTCTCTAAACATTATCATCTTAATGTCCATCCACCATAGGCCAAATGAGAGAAGAGAGGAGCTGGTAAAAATGTTGATATTTTCATCTGAGTTGCCTTCAGGTATTAATGTGCGCTGAGCTTAACGAGCAGGAACAAGTGGTGCAGCAAGTGCTTGTGACTTTTGCCCTTGGTTTCACCCCTCAGGCTACATACAGGCTGCCCTGACTTGTCAGAGGTTGTTAGGCTGTATGCACCCTGCAAGGAATACCTGCAGACACTACTCAGGGCTGACTATTTCCTCTCCATGTTTTTGTATAAAACAGTTTCATTCAATCTGTATTTTTATTTATAGTTATATCTCCAAAAAAATGCTTAAATCAGACACAAATGCTGCGTTTAAGTAACGCAGCATTTATTTTCTTTATATTTTAATTTGTTTTTGTCATACTACCATTCATATGGATAACACAATTTCATCATCATTTCTTGAGTGCTATATTGATGTAAGTGTAACTGTTAAATATATATTATAAAGTAAAAATATATGTTAAAGCACTTCATTGCGTCTCCCCATCTTTTGAAACCACACATACACACTTGGGAAAAACAAATAAAAATCACTGACAGTCATTTTTCCAAGTAAATATTCAGTGTGAGTGAATCATAAAAAGATGTTGGCAGCAAACATTTTGCAGATGTGTTCAATATGAATTTTTGAATTATATGTTGATGATTAAAACAAGACCAGTCATGTTAGTGGCTCTGTGAGGCAGTAGTCAGGGACAGTGGTGCCAATGCTAACATGCTGATGTTAAGCAAAACTATAATGTTAACCATGTTCACCATCTGATGTTAGCGTGTGAGCATGCTACATTTGCACTAAACACAAAGTACAGCTGAGGCTGATGGGAATGTCTTTACTTTTGTAGGTATTTAGTCATAAACCAAAGTATTGGACAATTTCAAAATTTGACATTGACATCCCTAGAACCATGTAGCTAGCATGACAAAAAAAAGGTTAATCCACAGATTAACCTTTTTCTGGGATATGCGTTCTCACTTGACCAACAAATCAGACTAAAGTTGAGTAAACATTAGATCTTAAATAAACTGCCTTAAACATGCGTGGTGTAACTACACCCTCCTTTCCTCATACTGTAGCTGATGCTGCCAACATTGCCAACACTTCAACCCCATTCAAATTTGAAATTTCTCCACAAGATGAAGATGTATGTTCAACTATTAACAGCTGTTACTGCTGTTCATGAATTCCCTTTGGCTTAAAAAAAAACTAATTGTAACTTCATTTTAATTCATTCTTTGTTGCAACACACCACTGAGAAACAACATACTCCTGTTAATGAGCAAAATAAGTGAGAAAAGACCTGGGAGTACAAATTAAGTTCTCAGTGGTTATGGGATTATTAGAACATTTGCTTACATAGTATTAAATAAAAGTTTCCTTTAGTCGCACTGTTGTTTGCTTTGATGTGTTCATTTCCTTCAAATTTTTTAATCACTGACATCATTTGAGAGAGCGAGCGTTTGCCTCTAAACTAAATACAACATGAACACACCCGCACACAGTTACACACAAACACAACAGGCATTTTGCCTTCATCTCTCCGGCACAGTCTCAGTAGCATATGCTTTGAGGTTATGTTCACTCCTTTAATTTCCTTTAATTCCTCCCTCCACATCCATCTACTCCCCTGCTCTGCTTCTCATTAAATACCAGTTTTCATTCACCATGGCTAGACATTACTGAAAGCTGGAAATGCATGAATTCTTGAGAATAGGCTCAAAAACACTGAATGTGATGAGTGCTCATTGTCTTTGTCTTGATATTTCTTTGATATATACCTTTGAGCTTCTTTGCAGTTGGGACATTAACAGCAACAGCCAAACTGGACCCTGATTTCCTGTGTCACACTTCTTTCCTACATAACCAAACAGCACATCCCACATTGTACAGCTTCTTAAGTCTGGAGGCCAGGTAGCAGACCAGCTAAACTGCAGCACTGGGAATTCTTCATGTCTGGCAGAACCAAAAAGCTGGCATAAAACTAGCACTACAAGATGTTTACTGATCTTGATGCACCAAGAGAGAACATTCAAACCTCAGAACAGGTCCGCTATCTCAACGTGTGCTTTCTTTTTTAATGACACCACGAGTTACTTAGGATTTCTCTATATCTGTGTCTTTTCCCCAGTCTGATCCTACACACAAGCTGTAGGATGAGCTAAGCCGTGCAGAGGGTTTACAACCACACCTATGTATTAGCCATACAACCACACCTCTAATGTCCTGAGATTATTCATTCTTGACTGCCAAGCAATTAGTTCACCATAGTCTAGGATTATTATAATTTTAAGATTCTCAAATAGCGAAGATTTCATGTCTTTCATGGTGGAAAAATCTCTGTCCCTATATAACTGGAAATTGTCCAGAACTGACATGTCAACTGTTATGCTATTTAGATGGCTTTCCTCTTAAGTGCAAAGTGGTCACAGTAAAACCTAGACTGTCCAAGAGTTTTCACATATCTACATATTTGTGTGCCACTATCTAAATCAACTACCTAATTTGCAGAGTTTTTATGCAGTTTTGCAAAAACATTTTTGTACCATAAACCATACCAAACAAAACTTCAGGACAACCATATCAAACATAAAGCTGTGAAGTACAGACACAAAGAGTTTACAAGTGGTTGTGAGTGGCAACAGTAGATGTAATTGGATCATTTATGGAAGGTCCAGGGTCAGTCTTTTGTAAGTCATTATCAACATGGTGAAAAAACAGGCTGGTTCCACATCGGCTCCATATTATTTCAGCATTACAAAAAAAAAATAGAAAGAAACTATGATATGTCAAAATTATCGTACATTTATGGGTTTTGAGAATTACTGATTGTATATTATCCAAAGCGCTAAATTATTGCACAAATGTGGTAATTACCTGACAACATTGACAACAATGGGTATCAAAACAGAATGCAATTTTGAGCCAGATGTGTTATCTCAGCAGTCCACATCACGTGTCACACTAAACCCAACATCCTGTTTTTTACAGAAAAATGTCAGACCATGGAGAAATAAAAACCATCTCAAAGCCATTTCATGAAACCTTTACATTGTAAAGGTACACTTTACAGTGCACACTAAAGTTTAGGCCATTGGAAACTATAGTGAATGTGAAATGGGCACATTATGAGCTTTTATATTTTTTTCATGCTACATTTATATAAGTTAAAATTATACCAATTTTTCATTATGTTACTATCTTGTCAGTGTGTTTCTCCAGTTACTCTTGTAAACATCAACATTGCTCCATCCCAGAACAAAAGTAACAGATAACCCATCTACACTTATTTATCCATCATTTTGCACATTGGAATAGAGTTTATCCAGAATGACAATAATAATGTAATAGTGTGAGGGCATTTTGTGTAATTTTTCTGTTTGCATATTGTTTTATGTGATAATGGTTGCTCATTGCCCCAAGTGATATGACAAAGACTTATGCATTTATATTCTATATATTATGAGCTTCCATTCCAATAGAGTGCTGAGTAATGCTGCATGAACAGTGATGATACAATTATTTTGGACAGCAGCAATGCACTAATTTTCCTGTTACAGTTACACTCTGCTAATGAGGTTAATTAAAGGAACATGGTTGGACTTTGGCATTTCAAAATGTCTTCTTTAACTAAATATAGATTGCAATGCATGGTGGTTTATTGATGCATTCAATGTACTGAAATAACTCAAGAGTACTGCAGTCTGCGTATGGAGAACCAGCTTGTGGTAGTAGTGAGACTTCATACCCTTATAATGAGGCTTCAATTTTAAGGCTAACAGGACAGCTCAAGTTGACACCATCTAACAAGCAGGAGGAGAAAATTATCTGAAATTTTAACCTCCATAGCAAAATGAGTGTTAGAGTGAGTTAAACTTTAATCTCTAAACACACACAGAAGGAGAGAGAGAAGGAAACACACATGCACAGATAGCTATTTTGTGTACAATCACACCCAAAATTACCCTTGCACTTTTTGTAATTTTTCCATCAAAGCCCATTACTCCTATTGCCCCAGCTCGCTCTGCTGACCTCCTAAACCACAATTATATTTTGCAATTCAGTGAGAAATAAATACTAGAATCATTTTGTCAGTGATTTTTTTGAGAAAAAAATGAAGGAATGAAATATTGCATTCCATATTTTTCCCTGTAAAATACTTAGATGAAGGCAAAGTCAGACTTATAAAGGAACTCTTACTTCATACACAGTGTGTGTTTGCACATATCCACGTTTGAAGTGTCAAGGTCATTTTTCAGTTAAACCACAGTGATACCACCACAGTGCAGCAATACCACCACATTTATATGTAAAGAGTTCCAGAATATTGCATCATTGTATTCGTTTATTTATATTTTTACTTTTGAGCAATTTCTGCTTTAGTCAAATCTAAGCGCTAAATTCTCTCTCCAGGGAAACTGAATGGCATTCATGTCCTGGGTTATTGTCTTTTTTGGCATGATGAAGTCAAAGTGAAAGGAGGATTTTCACCCAGAAAAAAATAAACCTTCCACTGCTTCCATCTGTGCTAATTGCTGTTACTGGCTCTTCTACCTCAGGGCATGCAGGCATCAACATTTCGTAATTGGTGACAACCACAATGCAATTGGAATAACAAGACTAATTTGTTGCATTACTTGTTATTAAAAAAAGTGATGGCTTGCAACTAATCATCTCTGCCCCTCAGGCGCTGTTTTGGGTATGGAGTTCATTTTCAACTCACCTGTAGCCATGCTGAGTGTCCACACACACGCCACCATTGAAGCAGGGATTCCTGGGATATGCGGTGCAGGGCTGGTGGGACTGCTCTCTACCTGGGCAGGAGCACACAGCTGTGGATTCCACAGTCACAGATACAAGGCTCATAGTCCCACAATCCACCACTGTGGGTGTGTCCCGCACATTCAAAACATTGGTGCAGCCACCGGCCCCGGTGCACTCTGAACTGGGACACTCGTCTACCCGAACTTGGAACACGCTGACCTGCAGGAATGACTGGAGCTGGATGGAGAAAGACAGAGAAGAAGAAACCAGATATTGGCTAGAGAGTTGACATGATACTATCAGACATGTTAACACCAGATGGGAGGGAGGCTCTTGATTTGTTCAACTGCATCCCAATAATCTGTTAACATACTTCGATTCTAAATCAAGGAATATTTGCTACATTCCATGTGGATCAGAACAGCAGTTATTCCCCTTTATGGTGCTGCGTGTCACTTTAGTAAATAAATAAATTAATTAATTAAAAAACACAAATCTAGGGCACACCAAATGATTTCTCAGAAAAGTCAAAAGCAAGCCTAAAATGTGGTCAAGACAGGAGGGGTAACACAGGACCCAACATGTGGAACGCATGAGTGATCTTAAGCTTATTTGCCATGCCACGCCTGTTCAGGTATGCTGCAGTATCCTGTGTCTACATTACTTATATAAGTATTTACATTTTATATCTCTTAATCTATATTCACTGACATAAACATATGGTGAATTAACCTATCCCAATTCAAAACTAATGTAGGTTTTTCATGAAATACTTCAGGGTGATAATGGTTTACTGAAGCAAATTAATAGTTTACGCAATGTTATTACTATTTCGTCAACATGAGTACATTTGCAAAAGGGACATAGCAAATTTCAGTCTAGAAAGTGACAATCTAACATATAACACAAGCACTCATTGTCCCAGAATGTCATCTTTTTACTGTTAATGCATGCATAGGTAATAATGTCTGGCTAATATAGTTTACACAGAGCAATACACATATGTGCATACACACCAACACTTACATAAACAACAGAATGCTGATGTGGAAAGTGCATATTCAGTGTGTGAATGTATTACAGTACAGTAGGCCGTTTAGGTCTAAGAAATTAAGCTATTTTTCTGCACTAGTTCCTGGAAGAGTGGGCTAAATGGTGATGAGGCAGAAAGGAAACTATGACTCTCTAGGTTGAGCAGTTTGATAAAGCAATGGGGAAAGGGAAAATGAAATTGAAATTGAATATGTACGTGTTGTGATTTACACACAAACACTCAATGTGAACGCTGTTGAACCGAAAGAAGGTCACTTCATGCTCAATGTTCTGGACTGCTTGGACCTCATTCAGTGTGACTGAATTGTGCTCACTAAACATGCAGTTCATCTTTTCCACTTTTTCCTCCAAATGGCTTGAGCTGTGGTGGATCGACGATACAGGTTATGTTTTATGGATCATTGTTATTGATATAGCCTATTGAACTTAGTGCTAGCATGTTGAGCAGCTAATGTGATAAGCTCACTTGGAAAATATTACTTTTTGCATCAGGAACTTGTATTGAATTTACAAGCTTTTAGTATGTCAAGGCCAGCACATCACTACAGTCAGCTGCAACAAGGGATTTTGCCTGCTAGAGCGACCCACCAAAATGATACCGTTGGCACACAATTGTCTTTAAAGACTCCTCAGCAGAAGGACATCAGAGGACTCTTCAGCCTCACATCAGAAGTACAGGTTTGTAGCTTGATACATTATGACTGCTTTTAAAAAAAGTTTAACAGTTAGCTGTTGCAGCCTTTAGCAGAACTAGTAGTACTATGTAATATTGCTATGAATTTTTCTTTTGTCATATTGCTTGGGTTTCATAAAAAAACAAAATTCTGTCACAGGTGTCCAGGATACTGTGTCCTGCAAAGACTTCTAACATCCACACCAATAAAGAGACCATCAAAGTGACCTCGTCTGGACCTTGAAGAAGAGGAGGAGGAGGAGGAGGAGGAGGAGGAGGAGGATCTACTTGAGGGCAGCGGTTCAATGGTGGCTTCACGAGGGCTGGCTGCTACCTATGACCCTGCAGTGTGTGTAATGTTATTCCAGGCTCATTGGCAGTCCTTGTCTCTAGGACAGTGAGCAGCTGAGCCATCACCACTGAGGGCATCCACAGTGTAATCGGATGGTTCTACATAAAGAGCATGGCAGGTGCACTCACTGAGAATAGTCACAGAAACAAATAATATGACAATTTAAAAAGATGAAGGAAAAGTATTTTCAGGCTCAAAGTAATGCACGTGAAAATAGATCATGCCTACTAGAATTACTATAAATATTAAAATAAACATACTTAAAGTTGTCACAGCACTTTAATCAGGCAAGATCTCTGGGAATGATCCTTAAAGAAGAAAAGCATCTAAATGTCAGTAACATTTGTCAGATCACCTAGAAATGAAATACACCGTATGCTATAAAAAGCTAGATTCAAGAATTACACAATTACAGTGGTCGGGTCACTCCACTGGTCACTTTATGGGCTTAAAAATATATGTATACTCTTTCCTCATGAGTATAAAAAGGACAAGTAACAATGACTCTGCCATGTTTTACAGATCAGAGGTGACCCCCCCCCCCCAAATGCTCCCCATGTCATTAGGTGTTACATGACAGTTTGTTTTGCTTGATTGATGTAGAACGTGCAAAAAGTGAATGGCTGCCCTACAAACCAGTCCAATCTACAAATAAACATGTGTCTCTAGTCCACTTACAGTAACAACAAAAATGGGAACAAAACAAATCACATAGGCTTCTGACAGCTAAGATAGTAACCTAACTCTCTCACAAAGATGTCAAGTTAAGGTATGCGATAATGTGCCTTGCACTTGAATGAAGGAGAAAATGGTGTACAAAGTTAATTCATTTTTGGAGAGAAAAGCAAAAACGATTTCTGTGCGTGTATGCAACATCAGTGTTTGGCCTTTTAAAAGGCATTATTCTATATCTTTTGTTGTTCTCAACAAGTCGTATTAAAAGACCAAAACCAACAATGAATTTACCCTACTAACAAGTATTGTCCATTGAGTCCATTGTTGGCCATACTTAAGGGACATGCAATTGCGTTTGATTACATATTCCTCCATTAAAATTAATATAGCCGGTATAGTAAGCATGAAAAAGTCATCATTGCTTTTTTCCTCTTCAGGGGATCTGTTAAAAGAATAAATAGAGAAAATAATGCTAGCCTTACCCTTTAAAGAGTTCACATTAGAATGTTGTAGGGATGCATCAATACATTTTAACCTGCACATCTAATCACAAAAATTAAACTTAAAAGGCAGTATGTCACTGATAAAACAAGTGTGCACCTGGTGTGTACTGTGTACCATTTAGCCATAGATACATTGCTAGTGTGGAAGCCAGCAGAGGTGGCATGATTGGGGATAGATTTTAATGTAGTAGCTCATAAAAGTAAGTATGTTATATATTTGCTAGGGCTGGGTACAGACCACAATATTTTTTGAGTACTGACTAAAGGTTAGAGAAGTGAGCTTGTGACCAGAAGGTTGTCGGTTCAATCCTCCGGAACGGCAGGATAAATCTGCGTGGGGAAAGTGAAAAGCAGCGCTTGCTCCTCCCTCATTACCACTACTGAGGTGCCCCTGAGCAAGGCCTTTAACCCCAACTGCTCAGTGGCCAGCAGATCAGACTGTGATAGTATTGGACAGCCTCCACGTGTGAATGTGTAACAGTGTGGATGTGATCAGGGCGTTCCTGTAAAAGAGAGCATTGCTCTTAGTAAAACTCCCTCCTGAATGAATAAAGGTGACAAAACAATGTAAATGTGTTTCTCTAGAAAATACTTTATCTCACATTGGAGTCTCTTAACCCCCAAAGCCTAAATGGCTGAAAAGAAATCAACATGCCCCATCTTCTGTAAATAACAATACATTGACAGGCGAATTCACAAAACGATTATGCGGCTTTTGCGACACTTAAACCTGCACAAATAAGACAAAAAGAAACCATGTCATTCTCAAAGCACCCACAAAGGGTGAAATACACCCTGAATCTTTCAAAGGCGGAACAGTGCGCATAGCAAGCAACAAAGGACCAGAGGGAAGTCTTGTTCCTTGGACTATTGTTCCAATGCACTGAGAAGATTCCAAAATCCTCTCCACTGCCCTCAGGACCACATTAACATAATGACGAGATGAACCTTGGTATCTGAGCACCATACAAATGATTTTTAAAAAGTTGAAAACCAATGTAGTATCATTAAAAGTCAAGTGGAGCGTGCTGGATTGAAAAAATTGAGGGATAACATCCATTATTGAGGTAGAGCAGGGAGAAATAGAGAGACATAGGGAATAAAGGTTTTTTTTCTTAAATCTCCTACTTCTGAGGCATTACTGGAGAATGGAGAACATTAATAATAAGCACGGCTTCATCTTCTGCACCCCTCCCCCCTAATTCCACCCACCCTCCTTTCCCTTCCTTTACCGTCCACCAGCTACCCCCTCCTCTATCTCCCCAGCTCTCATTCATCCTCTCCATTGCCACGCTTCACATCTCATTCTGATCAATGTCTTCTCTGGAGAACCTGGCTGAATTCAGATGAAACACTCAGCGCTCCCTTCACAAATCACACCTGAAAGCCTCAGCTACTTCTCCGCTTACACATCTTTCTCTCTGTCACTGCTTCTCTCTGTGGCCATGCTTTTCTCATCCTAAAAACGTATTCATAAACTTTCATGCTTTTCTCCCCATCATCTAATCGTTTGCCTCTTTTCTTCTTTTACAATAGTCACATCCCACCCCTTGTTCCACAATACATTTCTACGAATACAATAAAAGTAAATAAATAAATAACATAGTGGTTGAGTCAATCATAAAGCAAAAGAACATGTGAAACGACTGTGCTGTTAATGATTTGAAATGTATTGACATGCATTGACGGAGTGTGCATCAATGGTGAGTGCTTCACTTGTCCTGTAGTTTAATTTAACAATGTAATTAGTCATAGTGCCCCAAACAGACTCAAATTTTCCAGATGACACCCTCAAGTTGTGCTTAATTTTTTCCAGGTTTAAGAACACCATGAGGTCATTGAGCCATAGAGATGCTTTGGGGGCAAAAAATGCCATTTCTGCACACGGTGTCAACACCATGTTTACAGCCTCAGCAAAGTTGTTTGAAAATAGCTAACCAATAACCTTGTGGAGGAGGACAAGGCCAAAACATGTGTGTCATGTTTACTGGTGACATGTGACATCTACTACACAAAAGCATGGGGAGTCAGCTTTTAGCCACTGTGGCCCTAGTCTCTGGAACATTCTGCCTGAAGATCTGAGGGACTCCACCTCTGTGGACATATGTTTTTAGCCTGGCTTTTACTTGAGGTGCCTCATTTGTTGCCTTAGTTTTTATGTCTTAATCATTGGTTTTCATACTAGTTCTATCCCTTGTGTTTACTTAATATATTGACTTTTATGTATTTAATTGTTGTAATTTTTATTCTTGCAAAATTCTATTTATTGTTGTCCTTTTTTTCTATCTAGTTTTTGTGTCAGTGCTGTTTTATCATTGCGCTGTGCACTTTGGGCTGCATGTTTGTACGAAAGGTGCTATATAAATAAAGTTGAGTTGAGTATCTGTGACACTGGAATATATTTTTATTTCTAGTTTTTTATTAAAGCTTCTTAGTATGTTCTAGTTATGTGATTATATTGTTTACATTTCACTTTGTTGAATATCACTTTTAATTGTCGCTGTAACCCATTTTTCCCACGTGTGTTATCACCTGACTGTTTTATCTCACCTCAATACTTCATTCATGGTTCTGATTATGTGGCTTCTGCTCGTAGCTGGAAACCTCAGTGTTAGCAGAGGCAGGTGATATCCAGCCTCATGATACCAATTATCCAGGATTCTCACCAATGTTAGTTTTAGTGAAGCAAGTAACCCAAAGAGAGACAGAGACCTCAGGACAACAGCTAGCGATGTAGAGGTTGGCTGCTAGCCAAGTTCTACAAACTTTTTTTTCTCGACCCCAGGCAAACTCTGAAATAGTGACACTTCTCATGCTGCCAAAAAAATAGTTATGCGAGTGTTGTCTTGGTGCTCACCATCAGTATCTTTTTATTTTGAGGTACGTCACTACGCTTAGTACAAAGAATTGCCTCCACCTGAGCGAGTGTAATTAAACACAGAAAAGTAGGAGCTGGAACCTGTATCGATGGATGGATCAAATTTCCCTCTTTCATACATTGGGTCCTGGTCCCCATGGCAATTACGTGCATGGGTACCCAGGAAAGAAGCTAAGAGAGAGGCAAAAGGGTGATTGACCTGAACTGACCGTCATGGCCATGACTGGACTGGACTGAAATACAGACTGGCTCATAATTCTGAGGACACTGGGTCAGCTCTCTCTCTTTCGCTCCCTGCTGGTGAAATGCATTCAGTTCCACTTTCTATGGTTCACGCTCTCACACACACACACACACACACACACACACACACACACACACACACACACACACACACACACACACAGAGGTCTCCTACTTCCATTCAGACTTTTGAAACGTGAAATGAGGTCTGACTGAAGCCAGCGGCCAGGGAGCGTCAGTGTGATGAAGTGAAACGTTTGTGTTTTACTAACTTTCTTCTATATTAGGATGATATGTCTTTTTATGTTTCGAATTTTGCTTAGCCTACCCTCTCTAGTGGGTGAAATTTAATTTATGAAGACAATTCATGACTAAATATAGATGTAATTTTACACACCCTTCTCATCTGACAGACCACAGTTCTGATGTGAAACTACAACAGCCAAAGAATTACAGCCATAATCCACACTGTGCATTTCTGTTAAGAGTCAAATTGGGTTGGATTGGTTGGATTTAAAAAGATGTTCCACTCTCATGGACTAGGAATAAAGTAGAAATAACAGGTTCTTTTCCTGTGTCGGTCGAGAAAAAACTGTCCAGGACAATGATCTAAATCAGGCCTCATTCCCCCCTATCCTACATAACAGAAACGGTTTGTGTGCTTATTCTAGGTGGAGGATGGTCTGTGGAGACCCGTATATATCACTGACACTACAAAGAAATAAAAAATGTTCACCACAGATGAGTTGGTCTTTGGGGAAAAGGGGAAAGAGATTTGGCACATGAAGCAGAGATCAATTAAGGAATATTTCCATCAGAAACTCATTACCATGTAAGGTTTAGGGTGTTTAGACATTACTGTAAATTAAAGTGTAATTTGCTACAGCTATATCTAAAAAGAAATATAACAATGCAACTCCCAACTGGGACATACAACACTGAGCATTCATTCCTTGATGACCTCTATGAAAGACTTGTGCCAGGTGAGGAAAGGGGGCAGGCCAATCGTTTGCATCCATGCATTTTCAAGGAATGAAAATAGGGGCCCAGTGTCCCACTTGGGAGTTTATGTATTTTTCTTTCTGTTTTTAGTTATGTGAGGTTTTGAACGTAAATTTGACATTTTTGTAAAAACTTACAATAGTATGTAAACATGTGCGAAATGGACTGTACACAATACACATAGTTTTGGTGGTGATTGAGTTTGAGTGAGAAAACAGTTAATGAAATTTGAAAGATGTGCTCACTGAATATTTGTGACAAAACAATAAAAGGTGATCCACAGTTTAGTCCACATTGACTTATGCTGTGTTGACTGAGTGAAGAGTTGTAGAGTGAACTCAGAGTGAACTAAAAAAAACAGTTTTATTACTGATGCAGTTGGGTACTGTGTTGTGTATAGAATTCTGACTGTCAGTCCTGCATCCAGCAAACAGACACAATATCCCACATTTTGACTGACATATTCAATTTGTTTGAATTTAACACAGGCTTCAGCCAAAACATTGCCAGAAGCAAAACTGCTGCCTGCAACCAACCGCTAAGAGCAGAGAGACAGCACAGCTCTGTTTGGAACGTTTACTCTTGTCGATGTGGGATTTCTCTCTGGCTTGACTTATCCAGTGCCTTTGTAGTACACTTACTCACTGGTGTGCAGTTGGTTAGATTATGTTACATAGGTTATGTGCGTGTCATTCAAGAATTTGTGTTGTCAATCAATCAAGTGCTGGAATGGGAACACAGTCACTAACAGATTAGCCAACAAAACAGCCAGGTTGACAGGATTGTGTCTACCTTACGTGTCAATATGGTTAAAATGCTAAAGAACACAATGACCTACCTTTTGTTTGTGGGCGGCCAGATAACCGTGCATTTTCTCAGGCTGAAGGAAGGAGGGGCCCCCGTGCACAGCAAAGCGAACATCCAGCATTCGCTCCTTCACATCCATTAGGCTAAAGATGTTGACATCATTTGGTGGAACGGAGAGCATCTCAGACAGGAAGTCCACCAGCAGCTCGTAGCGGCTCCGCTGCTTCCCTCTCAGTTCAATGAACTCCTTTGCTGTGATGTCTGAGAAACACACACATACACACACGATTGAAATCGTGGACTGTATAGAAGTGGCCTCATTATTTCCACCTCTGCTCAAGGATAAATCCAATTATTGTCAAACTGGGCCCAAGCGCTAAACTTAAAAATTTTTTTTTTTTTTTTAAAAACAGTCCAGAACACTCAAGACTGGAGCTGATAAATGATGGAAAATTACCCACTTCATCTGACAAAATCTTTTGTTAGTATTTTGTGTCTGTACTGTATGCCTGTTTTCCTGTGTGTGTGAGTAAGTGTGCTTGCAGGTGAAGGTAGTTATTGGGAGTTGGATTTCAATATCTAGCTGTGCCAGTTAAAGGTAATTACACTCTTGACAATTTCTAATCATACCCAGCAGCAGGCTCTTGAGAAAGAAAGAAATCCTGTTCTCGTTTTATTTCCCAATACCAGTCCAACACCTGTGGTTTAGTGTTTCAGAGTTGGATGTTTAAGGGCCACATTTGACAGTTATGTCCAAAAGAAAAAGTACAAAAGAAAGATCAGCTTTAAACTTAATCTTTTGACCATTGGCCTTTGTAAAGATTAACAAGTCTGATGTGTAATGGCTGAGATCTGGCAAAAGACAATCAGAAACAAGCTTGGCTCATATTATAAGAACTTTAGGCCAATTTTACCCCTGATCTACCCCTCCAGAAACTTGGACCTCTGGTCTGGGTCCATGTTTAACACCAACGTTCCACACAAAATTCACAGATTTTCACCTGCCTAACCACTTGCAGACATGGGGACCACCATGATCATTTCAGACTTGACTTGGACCTGAGCAGACAAGAGTCGACCAGCAGTAGAGACAGCAACAAGAAGGAAAAGGGAAAGCTTCTGAAATGGCGATGGCAAAGCTCATGGAGCTTATAGGTTTGAAGGATGACTGCAGGGGAAAGATTTGTAGAAATGTACCCAAAACGTGTGAGCAAGACGAATAACGCACAAGAGAGAGCTTTAAAGTGTATGTGTATGTAAATTCATGAGGACGTAATTTAACCTGATTTCAAAATCTGTCATGGTTTTCAATCACAAATCCAAGCTTCAGCTGAGACTGACAACAAGCCCTCCAAAATAAACATCAAAGTATCTAATGTGCACCACTACTGGCAGGATTACATCATTTGTCACTGACTTTCAAAACACATTTGACAATTACAAAAGCGAAATAATCATTTTCTGATCCGTCACCACCAAGAACAAGAAGTGCTAGTTAGGGTAGCTCCAGATGTCAGGGAATGACCAATGTCAGTGGTCTTCATCCTCTAGGCACCATGGATAGGTTGAAAGAATACCAACCTCATGATGGCGCTAGAAGCTTCATCATCTGGGGATGAATGTCCAATAATTGTTGAGATATTTCAACCTAGACCAAAGTGGTGGACACACAGACCAACATTGGTCCCACCACACTGCAAACTGCTTATTTTCACTATTCTAAGTGGAAAGAGCCAGGCAGGAATGGAGGGTGTACATACCCATTAAATTATGTTGATAGAATAAGATAAACTTTACACAGTTGCTTTAATAAAATTGCTGTATTGTTTATGATTAAGAACATGACATCAAATTTCCCTTATAGAGAGGGATTGCACACTTATGGATAAATAGCCACAGCCGGATGCATGTTTTCACTGAAACACAACATCAAAAGAATCTATGTACAAAAGATGGTTCCCTCACTAGGTTGCACTGGGGTTTAGTCACACATACACACAGGCACATTTGCCACACTCCACTAAGTTGCGTCCGATACTCTTCAGCATCTGAGAGAATAGAAAGTGAGTGGGAGGAGTGAGAAATGGAGGGAGCTTTTCATCCTTTAGTCAGCCTTTTGTAACGATCTGCTTAACTTTGTGTGTTGACAGTCCCCACTGTGTTCTATACTGCATTCTGAAGGAGTGTTTAATGTTGATTTTAAACTACAGCTTGCAAGAATATAATCCAATGTGAAGTATTTTGACAATGACAAGACACAGAGTCAGGGTGAGTGTCAAACCATGAGTGTGAAAACATTTTATGTTTAATTATCCCTGTCCAGTCCTGTAGTTCTGCTACTCGACCTGAGCCAGGTGAGTCCAAGCCAAGTATTGGGTTGGGTTTTGGCTGTTTTGTTGCAGCAATCTTCAGGCTTGGGCTGGGTTTGATTATTTTAAAATGTAATATATATATGAATAATTTTCTCTCTTTATCTATATGACTGTGCCAATCATTTGCATCCATGCATGTCATGTATTGCAAGTAGATTAACAAAGTGGGAAGGAAGACAGAATCAAGGCGTAGCTAATGTGTAGCATTAGACTAATTAGCTGACGGTTAGCAATGGAAAAAGTAAAGCAAGGTCTTGGGTCAATTTCTGGTCTCAAATTTGGCAGGGCCAGTTAAGTTCAGCCTAGCTGGATCTTTCCTGCATCAGTGACAGGCTAAACTCACACTCACATGTCAATATGTACATTGCAGCAGATGTTGGTAGGTGTAATTATTCCCCCTATCTATACTGGTCAAGTAGAGATCCCTTCTTAATGTGATTCCAATGTAAAAAAATGGAAGACTAAATCCACAGACCTCGTTCTCTGTAAAAATGCATTCCAACTTGAGAAGTCTCAGTTATCCAAATCTAGTGGGTATCTTCCAAAGTTATAGTGTCGTCAGTCTTGCTTAGCTACTGTGGAGGGATAGTAAAATAAATGTAGAAATTTGTGCTAAAAAAAGACAAGGACTGTGGATCCCCCCCCCCATCTCTTACATTACACAATTGCATTAGATGGGGATCTCTTATAGGCCAGCATGGGCAGGAGGAGCAAGTACTGTGACCAAAAATCACTTTATCGTACATGTGGGCATATGAGTCTTGTTTTAAGACTTGTTTTTAAAAATGTGAGCCTCAGCCTACCCTTTAACTTGAGGGCTGATTCCAAGGAATACCACGTCACAAAGATGTCTTCATAATCAACATTCTGAGACACAAACTGGTTCTCACAGAGATAGACGGACAAGAACAGACACATACACCGTATATATAAAGGGTTGGGCAGGGTGATTAGGTTTGTGGGTGTGTAGAGGGAGCCTAGGCATTAAGAGACAAGAGAGGGGGCTCAGAACGGGCTCAGCGGATACAGTGTGAGGGATCGAGGCTAATGTCAGCTCCCATCAGTCATTCCAGCGGGAGAAACAAGGATACAGGAAGACAGAGAGACCATCAGGAGGGATGGGGGGAGAGGGTAGTAACTCCTAACGCAGAGTGGCAGCCTTTGCACCTGGCTTTGATCCAACCTCACAATTCACTACCGCTTTCTCCTTCCCAGTGGGTTCATTTGAGTTGGGTGTTGAGGCGGT
Organism: Maccullochella peelii; assembly: GCA_002120245.1. Taxonomy (NCBI): domain Eukaryota; kingdom Metazoa; phylum Chordata; class Actinopteri; order Centrarchiformes; family Percichthyidae; genus Maccullochella; species Maccullochella peelii. The sequence goes on from LKNJ01001448.1 coordinate 54,726, forward strand.
AATGCACAGACGCACTCCTGCCTATAGGCTTGTGATTTCACACAAATAGTGATATATATCCTACTCATGTAGTAGTATACTATCGTGAGAAAGACAGACAAAATAGCGAGGCAGGCCACTATCATGGTCTTTGTGCAGTCTGTTGTGCTTGACTGAAAGACAGTAAAAACGTTTTTAAAAAGGTGCCAAGTCAAACAAGGGGATTTTTTTTTTAAAGCGTTGAAGACTTTAAGTCTTGAACAGTACCTTGAAACATTTTTGAAAGGAACCAAATATTCAACATGCTTCTACAAGAGAAATAGGAGAATCAGATGTTACAGTATTGTCTCTTCACTGACAGACATCTGCTGTCACTTCCAGTGAAATTGTATTTAAGAAGGGCATTTTTAATTGAGAAGTTACACGATTATTTAAAGGCAGGAAAAAAAAGCAAATATTTTAAAATAACTAACCAAATCAAATTTTAAAAAACAAAACACTGCAATAAGTAAGGATTAAATCATCTTAACTATTCTGAGATGTGTTTATGTACCCTGCCTTTCTTAACTTTGTATCATGATAAAGACAACACAAGCACCTAATGAGGCCAATAAAAACATATTGGTAATTAGCATAATTGTGTGCAGCACTATGCAGATGGCACTCCTAAAACTGTATTCAATGTAGATTTTTTTCTCTTAAACAAATGCTACAATGATTATTCTGAGCACCCGTCAATTACCTTATCATGTGTGTTAGGGTTCATGGGGGCAATCTGATAGTGAGTAATGGGACTGTAGTAGTGGGACCCAAACGCAGACATAACTCAGAGGTAGTAGAGAAACAAAGGTTTATTAAACTTAACTTGTGGGGATGGCAAGTAGACAGATACGTGAACACAGGTAAGTCCAAAACACAGAAAACCCAAGGGCTCAGAGCACAGAAATAATCCAACACAAGATAGTCCAAAACAATGCAGCAAAAATAACTCA
>LKNJ01001448.1:55748-87710 GCA_002120245.1 Maccullochella peelii
GGAAAAGACAGGTATAAATAAAGACAGATTAACGACGGAAACAGAACCAGGTGAGTAACGAGACACAGGTGAACATAATCAAGGGAGAGACAAGAGAACAAGAGCTCACAGGAAACAAAGACCAAGACCCTTCAAAACAAGACCGAAACATACTCACACACAACCAAGACCAAACAAAGATCATAAGAAAAGATGAAACTACCATGAACATAAAGTCAGACCTAAAATGCCAGATTGAAACATAAATCCCTACCAAACCATGAACTAACTAAAACACTAACTCAGAACTGACCATAAGCATGAACATACAGAGACCTAGGACAAGACTTTCAAAATACATTCAGACAAATACCATAGAACCTAACAATGTGATAAAAACAATTTTCTTTCTGGACCCCACTCAGTGATTAAAGGAACAGATGGTGGGAACAGTGGGGAAACACACTTGTTTGCCCAGAATCAGACGAGAAGGTTGACTTTAGTTTAATCTCTGTTAAGCTGATACACCAACAGATCCAGGGAGTTTTAATTGACCACAAAGACTGCAGGAAGCTGCTTACCCAACTGACCTATCGGAAGAAAAAAATTAACATCTTCATTATCAGCGTAACGTTAATCAAAAATGCTAAATATTTGCTCATTCCTGCTTCCCAGATATGGTGATTTGCTTCTTTTCTCGGTTTGACATCATTGTAATTTTGAAAATCTTTGAGTTCTGGACAGTTGGTTAGACAAAGCAAGCAATTTAAATTAAGAAATGCGCAAATTGTGATGGGTGTTTTCTTCTGGGTTATTTTCTCAGACCTTTGAAAACTCCCTCCAGGAGTTTTCACTACATAAGTAGTACTCCTCATGACCAGTAAATTGACTTTAATGTTTAACATCGGTGGAGTGCCCCTTTGATTGGTAATGACAATAATCACTAGTTGCAGCCATAATTCAATACTGAAAGTGGATGCGGCACATTTGTTGGCATGGTGGTGTTCATACGAGATCTTAACAACTTCCTCCAGTAGTGTAACTCCTGAAGTGTAACTACACCCTCAGATTCAGCTAGAGCCCTCCCTCCCAGCAAATTTAAAAAATGCAACGAGTGAAGGAACAACGACTGTAGGAGGCGTGGCCTAGAAGCTACATAGTGTGTGGGTCAGGAGACACGGGGGAGGCTGACTGACACTGATTTTTAAATATAAATCTGATCTGAAATGACATTGATAGGTCCCAAGCGTTTGACTCTATGTCAGCATTGGCCTTGCAAGGTTCAGGGCTGATTTATAACAGCAGATGGTGTGTTGAGCCATTTTCAACCAATGAAATGCAGATTTTTATACATTTGGTAAGAAATGTCAATATTAACAGCAGCATTGATGTGTTTCATCACAGTACAGTCATATCATTTAGTTCACAGCTCAAAAAACATGTTTGAATGTGCAGTACCTCTTTAAATAAAGAAAAATAAATAGAAAAACAAGGCAATGAGGTTTTCATACTTGCATTTTTAGCTATTATAGACATCCACAGGGACAGTAACAGGAGATAAGATATTTTCCCAGTTTATGTGTATTGATCCCACAATGCATGCACCTCAGAGGGCAGACAGATGTGGAAAGAGAGATAGAGAATTATTTCGGTAACAACTCAGCACTGTATCTTCTTTGAAAGGACAGTCTCTTGGCAGGAACAGTTTATAAAGTCCTTCTCCCTTCATCACGTAACACTGCATATAACATATACTGCATACAGCCTGCTGTATGTTCGCATCATGTTCTTTGATTGGGCTTTGAGAATTATGCATTTCACTCTACAGTAGTGTTATGTGGACATTTCAAGGACTTTTTGTTTATCACATTCTTTTTAACTTTCCATCAATATTGAGAAAGAGGGAGGGAGAGTGAGAGAGGGAGGGGGCCTTAATCTCAGCAAGGCAGATTTAACTAGTGCTTTCTTTGAGCGTCCTTATTGCATTCCACATTTGTTCTTGAAATGGGATTTAGAATGTCAAGGATGGTGTAAGTAATGCTATAAGTAGAATATTTTCATAATCCCCAAGACTGAGAATCAATGAGACTGTTTACTCCAAAGCTCCACATGAAAAAATAAAATCCTGGAAATGGCTTCTGTTACATATCCTCCACACACACACACACACACACACACACACACACACACACACACTCACTCTTTTGGTACCTTGCCTACACCTCAGGGTGATCTCAAAGTCATTAATCCTTGATATTACATTTTGTTGTGAAACCTCAAACTTACATTTTTGGTGAATTTGTTCATTGCTGAACTGCACGTTAAAAGCGTGTGAGGGATTTTGACACAGTATTCACAGCAGCAGTTGACACCAGTGCTCTCTAGCTCTCAATTTAAGTCCCTCTGTCACAACCAGGGCCTATTAAATCAATACACTCTGCAGCTAACAGCCCTTTGATGACAGTGTAGCAGTTTAAAAATCCTCAATGAAGTGTCAATGAAGTTGTTGACAAACCTAACCTTATTATTCAAAATTAAATTACAATTATGAAAAATACAAGTTTCAATCACAAAGATAAATAACTAAATTGAGAGCAGCTTCTTTCATTTGGATTTCCATTAATCATTTTAAACACACATTTGTTAGTCTACATTTTGTGAATGGATTCATTTCCCTTACGCAAATATTGAAATGTGGGTGCCAGCTGTTCTCCACCATACTGTCTCTGGGTTTGGTGCACATTAATTTACCTCAGTTCTGTTTTCAGAATAAAAAGCAAATCCTTTTATCTACTTATGTGAGGCTTGACTCTCCCTTCCATCCTTTTCTTTCCTTCTGTCTCTCCCTTTACTCTCCTCCCGAGTGCACCCTCTGGCCTCCCCCTCTGCTTCTATTTCAATATCTCTGAAATCATAAAAATCCTTCAGCCATGTCCCATTTCTCTAAAGCGAATTTAATTCTCAACAGACAGCCGATGTGCTGCACCTCATGTAATGATGGATGCTGCTCAACATGTGAGGAGAATGTGCTGGCTGAGCAAAACCGATTGACTAATTAATTTGCCAGCATAAGTAATGGAAACAGGCTTTTCTGTGAGTGCGCCAATGACAGCTGAGATCCCATGAGTCAGGGTAGAGGGATTAATAATGGGTGTAATCTTTTGCTAAGGAAACATCTTTAACTGAGAGTGTGACAGTCCTTTGAAACACTGCAAACAACTAGAGCAAACAGTAATCAGTGCTCATTAATTTTCTATGACTGGAGTCTGCGAATAATGACCACGTTCCCCAACACTCCAACACTCTCAGCACATTCTCCTCACATGTCAGCAGTACTAAGTTCAGGAGAGTTTTAGTTTTTAGGCAACACTGAATTTTATCAGCTAATCACAAATTGGTATTGTTATTATTATAGGTCCTACCTGTTGCTGAAATAGCATGAATGTCACAGGCCATATGCTTGGCGCCATCACCAGTCAAAACATGCTAGCTTCAGTGCAGCTGACAACATCAGCTGTCTGTGAACACCAGAACAAAACCAAAACCAAAACCAAACCCATACACAGCATCGAGTGGGAAGGGGTCAAAGGTCATCGACCAGGAGTCAGTGGACGGCCAGAGAAAGGTCAAGGAGGACATTCACATGTGACACCAGAGACCATTTTTGACCAGACACAGAGACAGGGGTGTGTGTTTGTGTGTCTCTGCAGTGTCAATCTTACCTGCCAGGCGAAGCGACCCTGAGTTGTAGATAGCCTCGTCTCGCAGCTCTCTCACATGCACGGTGACGGTAGAGACGGCATCTGGCCAAACTCCATCGGACACACAGACCTGGAACTGATAGGTTCCGGGTGGAGCGTTCTCCTTGATGATCAGGAAACCAGTTCGCTTGTTCAGGATGAAGTAACTGAGGAAAAGAACAAACACATAGATGCCATTTTAATGCCTTTGTTCTAAATCACACAAGCTGAGCCCTGTACAGGGAATAAGTTGCCTTTTACATATTCAGACAGCCAACCTGATGAGCCCAAAAAAACGAGTCACTAACCATTGTATCCACTTTTATGCAGTGACTTAAATAGCAATTTTCTATACACAAGTTCTTTTAGGAAGTAATTTACTAATAACAAGCAACACTGAAGCGTTCTGGGATGGTTATGGTCATTCAGGTTGCAGCCCTGTCTCCTGGATACTGCAGACCACAATGTGACCAGGAGGAAGACAGACTAGTGTGACTGCAACATCCAGTTTCACCACAAGCGAACAGTGTAATAGCTGCATGGCCCAGCCTGAGCTATTTTCTAATGGCTTGGAGCCTGAGAGGGTCAAGCTGCTGAATCTATAAGGACTGATAGCTGCCGTCGTACTGATTAGTCATTAAGCTATTACCAACAACTCAGTGAGTCTGCAGTAATTTCAGTTATTTGCCCATCAAAGGTCGGCGTAATAACCGGCTAAGTAGAAAGAAGAAGAGAACAGTATGTAATGGCTCGCTCCTCTCAGGTAGTGACTCATATTAACATAGGCTCTGCCGTGGGTGTCACAACAGGGCATGCAGCCCTCTAAGGCCTTGTTCAGACTGCCAGCCCAAATCTGTTTTTTGGCATATCCAGATTGTATCCAGATTGATTTTAGAAAGTCTGGACAGCAAAAAAACACATGAAATGCGATTTTTGGAAATTGGATCCAAGCCACATTTGGATGTGGTTTGTAATGCGATTCCAATGCAATTTCTACAGATGCATCTCAGTCCATACGCTCTGGCCATCAAATTGGATTTCAAAGTGTCTTTTGCGTCAAATCCAAGTGCATCAGAGCGCCTGTATACCAGCCTCCTCTGTCGCTGAGTTTGTCTGGAGCAATGAAGGAGTTCTGCACCACAACTTGACAGCACAATTGCTTGGAGGGCGAGATGATGGATCTCAATTTCTCATGCTTCCGCATTGGAAAGCCAGCATACGTAGTGACGCCTACATTGTTACCACAGCAACCCATGCAAATAGGTTGGTGATTTCTGGACATACAAATCTGATCTGACCACTTGCAAATAAGAGTGTGGCCAGTCTGTCTTAAAGATCTGGATTGAGAAACAAATTTTTCAATTCAAAGAGTTTCCCCGCAGTCTGAACAAAGCCTTTACCAATCATTAGGAGTGACTTCTCTGACATGTCTAGTTGTCATTGAAGGTAATCTGGGATTTTTCAGAAATTTTTGTTCTTGTCTGGCAAGAGGGTTGCTAAATAGAGTGCCATCACTATCTGCTTAGTGTCTGCTGGCTACCACACACTTTCTGAACACAAATCAGCAGCATGTAAACAACAGAAAACTTTGCTATAGTGTAACTATGAAAAATGGCATTTTTATGGAAATGCATTTTTACCATTTTGACATATAATAAAACTTGGTTTTTGAGTCTTGGCAAACTCTTGTGCAAGCCCTGACATGTGTGCCAATATGTTAAGTACTGGACACCAGATATAATGTTTTTTTATGGGACACAAGGTATAATGTGCATTACTTTATACTATAGACACATATCTAACATTTAGAAAAAAAAATGTTATTGTCCTAAACAATTTTATCATCCAAGATATGTATAGCAGATGTGTGTGTGTGAGCTATGTCATATAAAGGCTCAACGTACAAGTAAGGCTCAACACCTTTTCCCTGTCTGGCTGCCTGCACGACCTGTTCCAGCTGTCCAAGATGAAGACAGACCGATACAAATACTCTTTTTATTCTCCCTCAGCCATGTGTTTTACTCTGTGTTTTAGTGTTTGCTCTGTTTTCACTGTAAACCAATTGCCCTCTGGGCAATAATAGAAAGTGAGCAGGGACGGTGCATTAGGGACGGGGAGGAAAGGGGAAAAATGAGACTGACTAATGGGCAAAAAGACATGCGAGGAAGCAATTTCACTTGGTCCTTGTCTCCATGCTCCCCTTGTACAGTAAATGAGCTCATTCAAGTTTAATGACAGAGGAAATCCAAGGCAGAACCTTGGCAAATCAAATAATCAAACCACTTGCAGAGACAAGGGCCGCATTAACTCATTTTACAGCATATGCTGTGATCTGTAGATTACGTCTCAAGCCTAGCACTTAATTCCAGGTTTCACTGAAAGACAATTTTCTCCAGTAAAACCACAAATACTTTCCCACTTGGTACTTCCCAGTTTGCTGAAGTATGCTTGTATTGAAATTCATGACAGCTACTTACATTATTGGCCACTTAAAGTAGGAGACAAATGTCTTTTCTGTGCTGTCTGTTTAACCAAACAACATGTTAGACACAACTACAATACCACCTCTTGATCTAAAACTCCAAACATTGAATAGCTAAAGCACACACACTGTGAAGCACAGCAATGATTTCATGCCAGAATGAGGTATGATAGGCTCCATTTTGTGAAAAGCCGTTATAGTAGTGATAAGACAATGTGTTCAGAACCTGACTTAGGCTTGAAACACCAAGAGATGAAAGCTGTCATGAAATGGTAATGCCTCATATTACACCCAGTCCTATATATGAGCTGAACTTTGACTTTGGGAGAGAAGGGAGAAAAGTTTGTCATTTTAAGTTCAGCTCAGTTTGGAAGATGAGGATTGGGTGTTGGAGTGTCACTGTATGTGATTTTTGGGACTTGTGTGTGTGCATGTGTGTGTGAAAGTGAAAAATGTATCTGCTCATTGATATTTCTGGCAGAGGGAAGTCTCAATGAGGGCTTTTTCAGAAATAGACCAGAACGACCACAAGAGGAAATTAGGAATCAACCTGAGGAGGAAAATTGGACAGGATGGTGGGTTAATGTAGAAAAAAAGATGGAAAATAATTGAAGAACACACTACAGAATTATCAGGCTGATTTAATGAGGAGGTTGTAGATTAATCAATGCATCAAGGAGGCAGCTTGGTAGTTGATTGCTGACCACACTGCCAACAAGAAATTAGGCCTACTATCATCAAATTGCAGAAAATGAACATGTAAAAATTGGAATGAAAATATTTTATGATACATTAGTGACAAATGCAAATAGGCCATGAATGAATACTGTTAAGTTTGAGTATGTATGTAGTATGAGCCTCCAGAATTGATCACAGTGCAACAAACATCCGGTGTTGTTGCTTTGCATTATTTAAATGTCTAAAACAAACACAACAACAAAACATATGATGTAGACACAGTGTGTGGGAAATGTAACATGAGGGCATGAAATAAATGTGTAGATCAGTGATCCCCATCAGGTTTTCTTAACCGAATGTAGATCATCCCAAGTAGTACAGGTCCATCATCTATCATTAAGCAACAAAATGTTTGGCTAAGACAACCTACAGCTATCTGAGATGGTAATGATGGCTTCTGGACAATCTTGAGCACGATCCTTCATGAGCGCAAAAAAATAAAACACAAGAGTATTTTGAATGATGAATCTGTCTGGAAAATTAGCAAAGACAACTTCTATTTCAATAAAATACACCTACACTGTAGTTTTTGGTTCTACTGAAATACATTCAAGCTCTAACATAACATAATATATACATTGCTTTATTGACTAACTTTATAAACTCAGCTAGCTTATGGGGCTACTTCATTAATTAAAAATCATCTGAATTAACTATGCTAGGATATTAGAAGTCTCTTAGAAAGAGCAGATGTCCAACCATCATTGACGCTCGCTTGAAATTGTTTATGACACAGTTCAGATTAGAAAATACTGATACATAAAATGAATTTGGACAATTATGGCAATGTTAGTGTACCCATGTTGGCCTTTGCCTAAGTCACTGTTTTAGGCTGATGAAATTGTTGTATTTTCATTTACAAATCTTGCATAGTGCAGCTTTCTTTTCCTGTGTCATAGGTCTAAACTGTGAGGAATCCAGCATGAATGGTTCATAAAGGGTCACATTATTTACCTTGGCACATGTCCTTCAAAGACGTATGTCTTGTTGTCCCAGTCGTCAGGGTCAGGAGAGTAGACCTTTCCAAGCACCGTAGTTGGCATACGGCCTAATGACAGAAAAAACATCAGTTTATCAGTTTCCCATTTTAAATGGCCACTAACTCTGTGCATATACGTTTTGAGAGCAAACATATTACTCTGCACTGGCCTTCCATTTATTCAAGAAAACGTTCAATGTAAGAATACTGTAGGTGCGTCTCTGCATGTGTATCTCCATGTACACGTGTTTAAGTATGTGCTGCATGCATTATGCCTGTAATACCAGCAAAACCATATTACATCAAGTGGAAGACCCTTGAAAATCATGACAATACATAAACCAAGAAGTGACATTGCTGGTGGTTGGCATAGGGAAAAGGAAAATGCAGAAAATGCAGTCTGAATACACGATGATTATAATCATGCAGAAAGAACTATTGTTGCTTTCACTCTCTCTTCTTCAACTCCTCACTCTCTGAACCATGTGGGAATTATTCTGAGGGTACCCTTCAAAGTTTAAAGGCAGACCTTGACATGTGGAATTTTAGCCTGTTGTTTGTCTTTGCCAGAAACAGAGGAAGAAGTTAGACACCACTGAAAACAAATTGTTAGCATTCATGGCTTTCAGTGGAAAAAAACTGATAATGCTATGCTATTTTTCCAGTTATCTTAGGTGTAAGAATATGAACAAAAGCTATGTATTGTGACAAACAGAATGCAAATACTTGGTGAAATATAATGCTTCTAATAATTGACTCAACTGATCAACAAAACAACATGTTGAATCCAATACAATCCAACACAAAAATTATGTTCAGACTTTCTGTGACACAAAATATGAGATTGACTCTAGTCTGAGCCCAGATACTCTAGTATGCAGTTTGTTTGTTAGCCAGACATGCAATATGCTTAAGAAGAATAAACATTATAGATGTGATGAATGGCATGTCAAATCGAGCAATGGCTTGCCTTTGTGACCCTTTAGAACAGCACCATGGGAGTAATTCTGACTAAACACCGATCATGCGGACAATGATAATGTGGTGACAGTGAGTGGGTTGAGGCAGAGGTGAAAAACACAATAAAAATGGTGTGTCTGTGTGTGTTAACTACTGAACACTCATGAAGAATTAATTGGCTGGCAGTATGAGCTTCACCTACAGAAATAAAAAACTACCTATGAGAGCTTTTTCTGTGTCTGGCATCCTATAGACAGAGATGACCCTCTCACCTCGGTGACTGTTGATGAAAATTTTCTTTTCCCCTGCCACATGTGCGTGATCATTTTGGTCACCGATGGTCACTGTCAGGGTGCTGGTCACTGTTTTGGCTGGATGGCCACTGTCGCTCATAATAATAGGAATGAGGAACTCCTTCTGGCGCTCGCGGTCAAATGTCCTCAGAGCTGTTAGTGTCGCTGTGCCATTTAGGTTGTCCTGTAGGTAGAAATCATTGCTGTGGCGATACTCGGAGGGGACAGTGAAATGGAAGGGCGGGCCATTCTCTGGAGAGTCACGGTCCACAGCTCGGAGGAGAGTCGATGTTTGGTTCAACCTTACTACCTAAACAAGGAGGGAGAGCAGAAAAGGGTTGTGGCTTGCTCAGGTTGGATTTTTTTATCCATACTACCAATGAACGCAAATAAATAAAACAATAATAAACATAATACAAAATTTTCCTTCGCTTCTTCCTAACTTCCTTCTTTTGATCAAATCATAGAATTATATCAGAATGTTACATGATAACTTGAGATCAAACCCAGTCAAGCCTACCTGTGGTCCAGCCACATTCTCAAAGACTATTGGGGAGTATGCCGCCTCAAACTCTGGTCCGTTATCATTTACATCCAATAGAGGCAGCTGGACTGTGGCACTGCCTGTTAGAGGTGGAACCCCATGATCGGTTGCTATGACAACCAAGTGATGCTGGGGTATCCCTTCTCGATCCAGAGGCCGGGCTACAGATAGTACACCGGACTGGTCAATGGTGAACAGCCCCTCAGGGTCTGAGTCCTCTGATAGGCTATAGGTGATGTCGCGGTTCTGGCCCGAATCAGAGTCACTGGCCACCAATCGTGCCACACTGGTTCCCACAGAGATGTCCTCAGGTAGTGGGGCAAGAGACAGGAAGTGTGGAATGAATACAGGAGCATGGTCGTTATAGTCCTCCACCTCCACCACACAGTGCAGAAGGCTGGAGAAGTCCAGGTCTTCAACCTGAAACAGGAACCCCATACAGTCTCACATGTCATGCAAGTGCAGTTTAGGTAAGATTCAAATGTAAAGGCATCCATCTTATCAGCTAAATTTATCAACCAAAATAAGGCTGGGCTGCAGTGTTTTCAATGCACCCTACAGTAATTTTGATTGTAATTAACTGTACCAAGAGCCAAATACAACTTACCTAAACAGTAGTGATCAACCCACTGTTATCAATGTTTTTTTTGTTCTTTTTACACCCTTGGCTATAAAGCAATATCACACCATCCACGTGTGTGCACGAGTGGGCTGCAGATTTTTATATCACGTAATAGAATTTCTGGTTTTACCCCAACATCTACCTCTCACTGCCACCAATATGAAAACTTGCCTTGTGAGGCTTTAAAGTTCCTGTCTGTAACTGACATATGACACCTTCTGTTTGACTGGCTTTATAACATTCTCTTCACCTTGGAATTCTTTCTCTTAGCTTTTGACGGAGGGGCTGACAGGTTGGTGTGAGGGATTTATGAGCACTGAAGAAAAACAAATAACTCTGAGATCAATGCTTATAAAATTTCACAAAACTTTTTTCCATTTTTAACATCAATTTGAACAATTCTCAAAACTTTCCAGGAACATACTGTATGTGGATGTATCCAAACTTCAGATGTATACTAAAATCCATTTCATATGCAACAATTCAAAATCAGGAACCACAGCACTGTTCATCATCTGGCTTCTGTCAGTCTTGACTCAGACTCTATATCCCCTTCACACATGCTGCATTCACTGAAGGTTCCTTCCACAAAAGTGAAATTAAACCCCATGAATTAGAGAGAGACATGGTACAGAATCTGAATTAAAGCAATCTTCAATAGTACAAGACTGTGTGGTTGAGCAGGGCTTTTGGAACAGCTTCCACATACCTTCAGTGTGAGGTTGAATCTCTGCTCGTTGTGTCGTTCATAGTCCAGGCGTTTCTTAAGCCTCAGGGTGCCGTGCTGCTCCTGCTTGTTACTGACCATGTAGAACTTCTGGTCTTGGTCTCCAGCCACAACACTAAAAGTCAGCTGGGCATTTTCTCCAGTGTCTCTGTCCTCTGCAGCAAGCTCCAGAACCTTAGAACAAGGGATAACATCATGTGAACAAAGTATATAGGCTTTATCTCTTTGGGAATATTGGCTTCTTACATTTTTGATACGTTAATTGATCTCTCTAAGGCAGAGTTTGAAACATGTGGTTTCAGGTTGCTAACAGCTTGTATTATGACAATATTCTTCTACAGATATTCTACATGTTCTAAAAATGGGAACTTGTTGTCCAAAAGGTGCAGTGTAGAATTGGTGTGTGTACATACAGGACAACACATATGCTTCCAAAAGCATATGATGTGACTTTTTAAATCTGTACTACATAGTTTCTTACCATTATGGGGCAAAAAGACAGCCCTGAGACACCACTGTGATACTACCAGCTAATCAAGTTGTATGGCTAATGTGTTAGCAAACAATGGCCTAGTTACACAACCAGCAGACATAGATCAACATGGGTATTCCACTGGAGTATTGATTGGCTACCTGATGAATATACTCTTAGTCCAACATTCACTGCTTAGCACCGTTTAGCCCCCCAAAAAAGCAGAAAACTCAGCGTAGTCATGACATCATCAGTCATTTTCGTTTGCCTAAAGAAACTGAGCCTGACTGATGAGTTAGCAGAAGTAGTGAGCTCTGCCACTTCAAGAAGCCACAGCATCTCAGCTCTGCTACAGGTCAGCACTGCAGTGAGATTTTATACTACTGGAAGTTTTATACACTGACCATGGATGTATTATAAGAACTGGATACCGGACTCATATACGGCGCCCAGTCACTTGAATTAAAATTGCTTGCCCCATGCATAAGCTGAAAAAGTTTATTACAACTATAAAATCTTCAGGGTTTACAAATTCATACAACAAAGAGTAATAATTTACCTTTTTTGCAGTTCCAGGTGCCCAATCCACAGTTTTACAGACATCTCTTTGATGAAAGTGGTCTATGGGGAATATGCATTTTGGGCCGCAGGGGACTTTTTTACCACGAGTGGTCACTGGGACAAATTGGCAGCAAGGCTGTGTGGCGGCTCTCTTAATGCATGCAGTTTGACATGGTTCCTAAGTCAGCATTGATTTTCAGCTTGAAAAAAGTATTAATTTATCTAGAACTCATGGCATATTAGTGCTACTTAAGATAGTCAAGAACTAAACAGCTTTGTGCAACAGATGAATTTAGATGTCTATGTGAAGTCAAAGTCCAGCTTTGAGAAACTGACATGTTTTTTGTTTTTTTCTATCAAAATATATGGGTATCTGTAGCTTGAGAGATGTTTGCATTTCTACACCAGTCACTAGTTTACTTGGGCTCTTTGCCACTACGTGCTGAGCAGGTAGTGTAGTGATGGCTTGTTTACACTTTTTTAGTGGAGGCAACCATACAGTCTATGTATGACTTGGAGAACTAAAACAGTAAGCTAAAAGGAAATGAAAGCTCCAAAGAGACGACAGAGTTGGGCTCTCTCACATTATAATGAAAGAGTAATTAATGTGTATTCAGATTTGTGAATATATCAAAAACCCTGTAATTATTATGATGCAGGTTGCCTGTTCTCTTTCCTCCTTTTTCTTAAACAGGTGCCTTCAGTCCACTATTGATTTCAGATGTCAGCAGATGCCATTGTTTTCATCCTTAATATTCCTTAAAATCTTGCAAGATATACTGTATCTAAGAAACCACATTCAAAATCAGAGGTAAGGCGCCCTAAAAGGTTTTGTGTCCTAACTGGAATCTTCTACTGAGAGATGCTACACATGCTTTCCTGGCTTTATTGCAGACTGCTGACTTATACTTCATCATCCAATATCTCCCAAAAAGACAACACACAACAGAGTTATACCAAAAACATCAAAGGAAGTAAATCATTACACCAAATGCTATGTTTACAGAGGTTATTCAAAATAAATTAGATAATTGTTTCTGTGGCACTAATGAAATGGTGCCTCATTACCAGGAAGCCCCTTCTGACCCACCTCTGCATTGGGCTCTGCATTCTCAGAGATCCTTGCCAGGCAGGAGTGATCAGCGAATCTTGGAGCATGGTCGTTCACATCCTTGATTTGAATCGTAGCAGTTCCTGTTCCTGTCATCCCTCCCCCATCTCTGGCTTCCACGATGAGGAGGTAGGTCTCAACCTGCTCTCTATCCAGACCGCCAATGGCTACAGTGATGGTCCCTGTGGTAGGGTTGATAGTGAACATTTCTGAGAAGGTGGGCACTCCTCCCACCTCGATGTTAGTGGCATCTAAACTACCCATAATCCTGTAAGAGAGCACAGCGTTCTGCCCGACAGCTGAGTCATCCAGGTCAGTGGCTGTCATCTCCATCACAGACGTCCCCACTACCGAGTTCTCCACCACATCTCCGTGACAGCTAGGGGCACAGGTGAAGATGGGAGCATTGTCATTGATGTCCCACACATTGATGATGACATCGGTGAAGCCAGTCAGACCTTCACCGCCCTCGTCTGTGGCCAAGACGACGAAACGCCACACGGCGCGCTCTTCGCGGTCCAAGGTCCGCTGGGCGTAGATCTTGCCTGTGACCTCATCAATTATGAATTCACTCTCTGCACCCTGGCCATGGAGAGAGTAACGCAGGGCCTCCTGGTCAGCATCCTTATCTGGGTCAGATGCTGTTACCTACAACATCAAATGCACAGTGAGACAGAGAGGGTGATGAGAGTGTAATCACTTTTTTACACTACTGAAATGCTGCTGGTGTGAAGCGATGTCTTGACTGGAAGCACTTCACAACTACTGTGTGCAGTTATGAACTCTCCGGTAGGTAAACCTGGCAAAGATCCAACCTCTTCAACCCCAACCCCAACCTCTCCTGCCTCTCTTCTTCTGTCTGCTCCCTCTCACTCATCCTCATCACATCAGCAGCAATTACACCCTGGGCAGGCCAAAGATGTTTCAATTTAGCACAGTAATTGAAGTGTGATGTAGAGCCAAAACAAACCTGTGTTCCTTTAAAAGAGTAAGAAATGTGTTCTTACATAGGTACGGAGGGAAGAGATTACCAGGCTTACTATGAATGACTTTCAAGCAGTTAAAAACTGTATTTTGTCTCTCTCTCTATCTTTGTCTATGTTATAGAGACAGGTTAATAAAAATAATAATGACCAAATATTCATAGTAAGTTATTAATCTAGATCTGTGCTATTTACACAAGTTAAAATGTCTGTTATATTCAATAGAATGATTACTTATAAAATACAAAGCTTCAGGGTTAAAGCCTGAATTATCTCTCAATGGAGCATATATGGCCATAGCTACACAGTGATTACTGTATAAAAAAATAAAATCAATTTCCAAAAAAGTGACTCAAGGCTTAATAACCCAAGACACGTTAAACAAAACTCAGGTTTTTAAAATTGTACCTCACTTTCTAGCAAACAATTTGACTTGTCCAAACAAACAAGTAAGGCTGATGCTGTAACAAATGTGCAATGAAACATTTCAATGTATTATAAAAATGTATATTTTGCTGTCTTTTGTTGGGTGTGCAATTGATTGTTTGTAAGGCCCCATTCCCCTTTGTTACTGTTGCTATGCCAGTCAAACTTTCCATTCTCACAATAAGACAAGCATTTGATACTGTTGACCATTCTATTTTATTGGAACATCTAAAACACTGGGTTTGCATCTCTGGTTCAGTTTTAATGTGGTTGTAATCCTACTACAAGATAGATCTTTTAGTGTAACCATTGGCAACTCACGGTCATCCACTGAAAAGATGACCTGTGGGGTACCTCAGGGGTCTGTCCTCGGACCACTCTTGTTCTCTCTCTACATCTTACCCCTGGCCCATGTCATCCGCTGGCATAATCCTACGCAGATGACAACAACTGCATCCTTGACCTCAAATGTTGGATGGACCAGAACTTCCTGCAGCTAAATATTGATAAGATTGAGGTAATTAGTATTGGCCCTGGCATAATTAAGGGTTATACATCTGGGCTCTCTGTCCCAAAATTTAGCCCAAAACTGCAAATATCTTTGTGTCATCTTTGATAACAACCAGTCTTGTTTTCTGCAGCTCAGGAGACTCTCCAAAATCAGTTAAGTTTTATCCAGTAGTAATCTAGAGTCTCTCATATATGCTTTTATTTACTTTCATTTGGATTATTTTAACTCTCTATATACAAGTCGGAGTCAACAGTTTACATAAATTACAGCTTGTCCAAAATGCAGCAGCCAGACTCCTCACCAAAACCAAAAAAAGACACACAAAGACACACGTTACTCCTAATTTAGCTTCTCTTCATTGGCTTCTGGTAAATTTTAGAATTTATATTATTGATAATCAAGGCTTGCTCTGGACTCAAGTACATCTTAGATCTTCTGACACCATATATGCCTGGTCGCAACCTGAGGTCTTCAGCCAAGGCTCTGTTTGCCATTCTACAATCTAGGCTGAGGACCGACCTTTAGGGCCCCCACTCTCTGGAACAACCTCCCTGAGGAGATCAGACTGGCGAGCTCCTAATCCTCTTTTAAATCCCTCTTAAAAACATATTTTACATATTTATTATTATTATTATTAATTTCAAACAGAGGTAGACAAAAGCAGCTTTTTATTTATATCTTGCAACTGTCAATTGGCCAGCTAAAATGTTGCTCAAAGATTTTTATCAGCTGTAGCTAGCCATCTAATTAAGATAAAATTGGCTCCATGATTTGGTTGAAAACTCAGTCTCTGGCTACTTTTTAATGATGACTCTTTACTGGCTGACACTTTAACAGGAACACTGTAAAAGGGTGTTAAATATGCACTTGATACATATGCATGTTATTGTGCTGAAAGACTGAGGCTAAAGCTACATGTCTTAGGCAAAAAATCAACATTCTCACCAGTTGATGATCCATGTACAGTAGAAGACATGGAAATAAAGAAGGAGAATTGTCCCTGTATTGCAGAGTATAACTAGTTAGTCCAAGTTTTACAACTATGATAAGGAAAAATGTAAGATTGGACTTGTCTTCCATTCTAGCATAACACTGCTTAGCTTGGCACATATTTGACAAGCAAGACAGGTTAAATTTATGCTTTAGTGAATGGCCAATTGCATGTGAATACACAGACAATATGCTAAGTAAACAGATGATTACAAAAAGCTCTATCATAGCTGAATAAAGATTGGACTATACCTGTAACACAAACACCGGTGAGCCATCCAGCTCCTCTGTTACGCTGCCATAGTACTCGTTAACGGTAAACACTGGAGCCTCGTCATTCTTGTTAACCACGTTCACCGTCACTGTTGTGTAATCCTCCCACTTCCCATCTGAAGCCAGGACATGAAGCTTGTACCTGAGCAAAAGTTTCAGCTTCATCAGGGGCTTTCACAAAATAAGCAACAGTTTAGATCCAAATGGGCTTTGTAAAAAACAGTTAACTTGAAATGTTCTTAAAAACTTAAACTATTGAGGTGTAGTTGATTTAAGGTATCAGAAGTGGAGTTTAATATAGTGCCAGACAACGAAACAACAGGAAAAATAACACCACATATTTTACGTAAAATCTTTCGACAAGCGTGTCCTGGAGTCAAAAGGCATTTGTGGCTCAAAGGATTCTTCCCTGGAGTGTGTTCCTACCTTTTGTTCTGTTCATAGTCCAGAGGCTGGGCGATAAAGATAGTGCCCACTTCTGGTTCCACATCAAACACCCCTCCCGTGTTCCCTGACGTGATCTGGTAGCGCAGCTTAGCGTTTCCACCTGCAGAATGGGAGAAGATGAAGATTGAATGAACAATGACAGTTTGTATAACTTACAGTAACTATAGACATAGCAGATTATAGTAAGTAAGTCTTGTTGGAGCCATGGTGAAAAAATAGGCCAGGAGCTTATCTCTTGTATTTGTACCATGAAAGAGCTTTGGTGAAAACCTGATCCCCCATGGATTGGAAGTCCCCATCTAGTCCATTGCTGTCCGTTTCTGCCATTCCACCAATCTGTCTCCCTTAACTGAGATAGATAGCATCAGCCCGCTTGAGCTGGCAGACTGGAATCAGATATCGAGTCTTTGGTGTGATATGATTGTTATGAATCTTTAAACAAAAGGCAGCCTCTGTCCTTACAAAGGAGATTACTATACCTGCTACATTAGAATAGCATATTCATGACAAGAAATCTATGAAGAAGTAAAAGTCAGATATTTTAGAGCCATGCACAGAAAGACTAAGGCCTGTCCAACAGTTTGCATTGCAATGGACGTCTATACCTGTTGTGTGTTTGGTAATTTTACACAATCCATGGTCTCAAACTAATTCAATTTAAGTTAAGGAGCACATTCTGACCACAAATTTAAGAGACGATACATTTAACAGTCATAATAATAAATAATGACAACAGTGAGGTAACAATTCCATTTTGGCATTATTGACAAGATAGACCATGTTCAAAACAGAAAACAAAAATAAAGGAATGTATGTGATGTATGTGTTATGTGATCATATGATACATTTCAGTCCAGTCAGAAAACATGTATATTGCTTAATAGGAACATCCTCAATCACTCAACATTTTAGAACATTCTGATTAAAATTCACCCAAAGAATTTATACAGACAAGTATTTGAATTAATTAAGAACAAAATGTTTACTTTCATAGTAAAATATTATGAATTAATTATTTTGAATTAAAAATCATTATGAATCATTACATTATGAATCAATTTGATATAAAAAAATGAAAAGTATGGACCACCTGTTGGGTAAAGTAGCCTTAAATGTATCAGAAATACTTGATCCAAATGTCATATCTTCTGCTTCTAAGGCTGTTGTCTGCAGGTTCTGAAAATTAATTACCATTAAAAATTGTAGCAATTCTGCCTTTTTAGTCATCAAAAGCTTACAATGGCATTTAAATTGTTTTTTCAGGGTGTATTATGGATTCCAAGTCAAAACACTTAGCAAAGTACCGAACTAAAAATTCACATCTATTCTAGGTCTTCAAGAGAGAAAAGTTTAGTTTTAATTAGTTATTTAATATTATAAAAAGGGGGTGTGACGTCATGATTGACAACTGTGATTTGACTGTGGTGTGCTCACGATTGGGTCAGGTGAGTGTACAGCGGGATCTCAATAAAATCCATGCGGATCACTACTGCGCAGACACAAATTTAATTTTGCATAGTTTCATTACCATACTTTCCAAGAAAACAGCACTAAGCTCTCTTGAAGATGAATAGTGTCCATGTCTCTGTGTTCTATCAAAAGAAAAGTCCTGAATAACTCCTATTATGCAGTCAAGAATAAAACCTGTACAAGTGATTAAGATCTAGCATCTTCCATTGCAGGTACAAGTAAAGTAAACTTATTGGCAGAGGAATGCAACGGGATTCAATTTGATGGTGTTTATATTGACACAGAGGTATTTAGAGATTAAGTACCATTTATAAAGTACTATTTATATGATTTCCTGCACAATATATGTTCAACTGAAATAAGGCTGTTAAGAATGAGACATGGTATTGCTGTATACACAAGTAAACTTAGAATCAAATTAGATCCTATGGCTTTTAGCACTTAAAAGCACTAAAGTGTCTTTACTCCCAAAAGTCAGTCAAATTACAAAAATGCAGTGATTTTTCATGGAATAATTAATACTCCATTGTTCCAAGCTATTTAAAATCATATTGCTATGAAGTTCCACCTCCTCTCATCTCCAAAGTTCTCTCCCTACCTCACTTAATAATCTCTTTTCTTTTTAAGCTCTGCAAAGCATTTTTAATAAAGTCTATTAGATGCTGATCAACAAAATGTTCCCCCTCAATGCAATTACTGGTAAAGCCAAGGTCTGCATCTCAATCACCGTTGCATCCACCACCCCTCATGTTAATATGAAAGGGAATGGAGAAACCTCTGAAGACGAGATGCGATTCACAGCTTATTAGCAAGATGAAAGTCAAGGAAGGAGAGAGGAGAATGCACTAATCCAGATCGTTTTGTACTGTCTGTCTGTTGGCATTTTAAATGAGACATTAGGGGATATATGCAATTGCATCCCTTCTTCTCAGTCGCTCTCTTTCTCTGTTGTTTTTGCTAGTTGTCTCAATCTCTTAAGTATTTAGAAAACTGCCGAGACCCAAAGGACAAAAGAAACAAGCACAAGAAGTAATAGAACTGTAAAAATAAACAAACAAATGGAGAGAAAATGAATGTTTTTTGTCCCAGTTGTACCAATTTCAAAACTCTTTTCATCTCCCTGGATACTGTACTTTACTGAAACTGGAGTATACAGTCAATAGAGCAGGGAGGGAAAGACACACACACACACACACATTTAGATGTCACTAATACCAAAGACTTCCAACATCTCATGCACTTTATAAATAGAATTTGGAGAGAAATCTTGTGTACTTGCTCCAATTTTTATCACTATTGCCTGCACTATTAAGAAAATACAGAGAAGAAAAAATGCAGAAAAGTTTAAAAACAATATGTTGTGGCGATGACCTATGGCTTTTGTGGATTAGGTGTCACAATTGCACCTATTAACAAGTAAGCAGATAACCTGACAGCAATGCACCACTGCATGGAAAGGACAGGACACCGTTGCTATGCTGCTGACATGGAATCAATGTTTTGTTGTATAATGAAATTTAAATATGCAACATAGGAGAGCACAAGGAATAGCCTTCATAAAGCCAACATAAACAGTCCAACACTTACTTTACTGATTTATAAGAAATGCTGATACATTCTGATATCAACACAGTCTGAGACGACCGAACCTGAGCTGGCCAAGAGAACTAAAATCAGACCAAGTGAAAGCTATTTGGGCGTACAACTTTTGTGGAGAGGGAAAGCTAGATTCCCCTCACTTCAGATCGGGCTATCAGATGCAGCAATGGTACCCAGTAAGCTGAAGAGACACCGGAATCATTTCTTCAGAGGAATACGTCATTGAAAATATCAAATACTTAACTCTCATAGGCTGGAAAGGTAGCTCTGAAACACTCCACAGGATAAGTAAATACACTACTTCCATGTTGCAATTACACCCCCTCATAGCTCCAAAGCTCAGGCTAAAGTGCTTATAGTAGTTTATTGGCAAAGTGAGGACTGATTGGAACATACTGAGCTGTTGAGTGGAACATGGCAGAAGTGGATGCCTTTTTTTTTTTTTTTTTTGGACAAAACTCTAGGTCGTCATTTGAATCCATTGAAATTTCAGTGAGTCTTAGTTGACAGCTGCTGTCCTCTGCAAAGACATGAGCCACCTTTCAAGCCTACAAGAAGTGAGAATTAGCTACTGAAAAGGTTTTCATTGGGATAGTCATTGAAGGGCCTGTGATACTGTGATATGCAGCATGATAGCACATTCCTAAAGATCTATGATAATCTATGGAGACGATTTACTGAAATGATTATATATTTTTATTCCAAAGCAGGTCTTGCTAATCTTTGGTTTCAGTAGAGTCAATAAAAGGCCACAATGAACTTATCACTAGTTGTGTGTGTGTGTGTGTGTGTGTGTGCGTGTCTAAATTAGGGACACCAAGGCCAGAAACACACTGTGTTTAGAGACGCATTTGTAAAGACTTTCATGAGCTGATATCAGCACTAGTATCGCTACTTAGTTACGTGAGCTGAAATTTAAAGATTATTTCTCTGAGGGTCATTTTGACAAATTCTGGACAGAAAATGAGAGATAATGAGATCTTTCTGAGTCAGAATATTGATTGGCTCTAGCTTTCAAACAGGATTCTCAACTTGCTTACAGGCAGAATTCATTTAGACCTTTCGCTAAGCTAAACCACTAGCAGCAGTAAATATGTGGACACCATTCCCAGGCTCTTTCTGGGCGAAATTCAGTTGATTTGAACGATGATGACAGCTCAAAGTGTGGGTACCCTTTTCAGTCCAACACTGACTTTCAATTTCTCTCTCTTGTTTTACACAGAGGTGTTGCTTCACAATCAGGAGGAGTACAATTTTCACAGGTGAACCATAACATGCACATAATGGTCCCCAGATGTGTACCATTTGATCCAACTTACAAGGTACAAGGTAGTGTCTGACAGTGTAAGGTTAAAATTTGTACCAATTTTTTCCCTGCCTTGGTATTAATTTAATATTTGAAAAAAAAGAGCAAGTGAGCAAGGGAGTGTCTGGCTGAAACGATGACTAACTAGTCATCACAGAACACAGTTAGTAAGCTTATAGATGCTGTAAGCCATTGAGAGCTTCTCTGATGTTAGTCTCTGTCTTCTTCTTCATACGCATGCACACACACAAGCCTGCTATTTCTCTCAAGAAATTAAAGTCATATATAAAACAGGGGTCCAATTTTAGTCACATCATCTCTAAAAATAGTCACAAAATGTACCTAGATACTCACATAGCTGTTGCTTGTGATCATCTCTACTATGGTCTATAGGCTTGCTGTAAGCAGTGAGTGACAGCCATACCATTTCAAATATGTTGTGTAACAATGAAAGAGAGTATTATTGCACCAAATAAAACCATAAAATACAGCAAGCTAATATTTGAAATTGAAATACTACTACTTTAATTTAAAATACTAATACTAGGTATTATTAAGTTTATTCTTTCCATTTTCCAAGACGGACGATTAGGATTTCTGAACATCTATCCATCCATCCCAAAATCAGACTAGAAAACTAAAACTTATCAGCTTTAAACTGAATTAATTGAGTTATGAAAAAGTGGCTTCATGTGAGAGGAGGTCTTTGTCGAGATATAATGCAGCCTTTTCTGGGTCAGAACTGACACACCATGAGAAGTTACAAACATTTGGATGTGTTCAATATGCACACCAAGCAAGTGTAAAGTGAAAAGAGTTGCTCAAAGTAACAAACCCACAGAGAATTATCATCTGCCTGTTTTAGCCTTGAAAATGGGCTGAAAAGCACAACTGCTTTAGCTAAAACAAAACAACTAAAAATGAAATAAGTTAAAGGAGCTTTTTAACCTCTTTTAGCTAGTTGTTTTAGCCCATGATATGTTTTCACACTACTCCACCAATCAGCAGGTGGCTGTGATGCACCAACAAATGCAGCAATGCACCAAAAAAGACAGAGTAGAAAAAGACTGCTACCTAGTACACATGGATGTAAACATTGCAGGATATAAAATATTCCCCCAAAATTGGCTTTGCTAATGTTTTATGCGGAAGGAAATGCATTCAACATGTTTATTAGACGTCAAAGACATACACAATGCATTTGGTGAGTAACACTAAGAAAACTTTAAGGCTATTGTATTTTCAGTCTCATCACTCCAGGAAACCCCATATGCAACCATTTCCAGCTTAAAGCCTCTGATTATACCCACTCTAAACTACCTGTCCAAAATGGCAGACAGACAAAGTTAGCGACTGGCTGGTGAACATCTAGGAGCTAAAGACCAAGATATTTTTCTCAGGAGTTGGTGGAGACAAAAGGAGAGTGAATATTGCACTCACATCCATCATGTGGACAGAAACATGACTCCAAATAACTGCTAACATTAATCTATGTTGGCTGGAGTGTAAGTAGGCAACTGTTAGCTGTAACAACTGCATGTATCCAGTCAACACTACATGGTGGTGGCTATGTATCTCTGAGCTTGTTTTGGTTGTTACCCGCTAGTGTCCAAACATCAATGAATACAGTGTTAAATATCTAAAAAGAGAAATGACTTTGATTTCTAAGTTCACAATAGCTTTTTCCAATTTGCAGTAGTCCTTAACTCACACAAGTGTACCAACTCTGTTTTGATGGCTAAATAAAGAGCCACCAGCCCTACTTCCCCAAGTCTTCTCTGCTCTGTTGAAGTGGAAACATTTTTTGTTGACTCGCATTCAGCTGTATCTTGATGTCTGTTGCAATCACCCCCCTGTTACACAAGCCCTAGTCACTTACGGTGAGCAATTCTCATTTGATTTTGTTGTTGATCTGTAACTACCAGACCTTTTCCGATCAAATGCCTACCCAGTTTCTAGATGCCTTTTGATAGTGTAAGCCACAGTGCTCAAAGGTACTCTGTGAGAGACTCTTTTCATTCCTCAGAGTAATAATGCTCTTGTCTTTCCTTGTCGTGAGCTGACATTTGCCTCTAGCCATGACAGCTGAGTGTCTCTGCATGTTCCACCACAGACCTAATTCTTTTTATTTCAGGATCTTTGCCAAGCTCTCAGACCCTAACAAGGCCTCTTAATTAGTGCTTTATTAAAGGTAAGTACATTGGAAAGGCCAACCTATTAGGCCCATGTAACTAATGGTGTTTAACAATTTTAAATGGAAAAATACCTTACTTACTAAATACTATCTGATGTTCTTAGCTCTGTTCAGAAAAACTGAATGGACTGTCTTAGGTTAGGTTAGAAACTTTATTGTCCAACACAGATAACACAATAGTAAAAAACAGTAAAAAAAACAAAACACTGGGAGAGCTTGGAGTTCAATCATAAGCATTAACATAAGACATATGTCGAGGGGTGGGGTGGGGTGGGGTGGGGTAAAGGAGTGACCTTGTACGATTGACTATGTATTTAATCATTTAACTGTGCTTGGGACAAATTATTTCTTAACTTTTCTCTTGGTGGCTCTAAAGCACCTTAATGAGGGAAGCATTTCAAATTGTGGGTATGGGATGGATCACTTGTTATGTCAAGAGCTGTCTTTTTGGTTTTCAGTACATGCCTGCTGCTTAGTTGCATCTGTGTTTCCCTGTGATTTTACTGGCCTTACTAACCACTCTTGACAGTTTCCCATTACATTTGAAATCCACGCGACCATGTTAATCCACGTGACCATCGACCATAGGAATAGCATATACACCCTTAAAATAAGAGAGGTTTTCCCCAAGATTATTGTTCATGATACTGTTGTTCTCTATGAAGTGCTGCCACGTGGAAGCATGTGACACACATTGAACTTTGACTGAATGGAAATCTATTCTTTTAATGTGCATGTTGCTAGTAGTTATCCAACTGTCATTTATCAACTTGACTAAACTGAGCACCACTTTCTCAAACTTGGGCTAAAAACAGTTGGGTCATTTTAAAATATTGCCAGTTTCCCATGGACAACAAGATGGAAAAATAATGAAAAACACCAGCCATGTCAGAAGATTCCAGGGACATCTACCAGCGGCAGTGGCCTTTTTCTTGACGTCTTCAGGGGTGCGACATCTTAACAGTAATGTGGCACCCCGTAGCCACAGACAACAGGTGCAAACGCTGTTAAGGCATATATGACCAGGAAGTAAATATTACAATGTTTGACTAAAGTGAAAAAAAAAATTTAAAGTCCAAAATGTTGAAAGTACACATTTCAATGCTTTTCAGCCTCTTTCTTTGCCTTACATCGAAAGGTTTTATTGAATGGGTTCTTCTACAGTGGCTGATTCAAGCTCACATATTGCTGCGTTTCTCATTACTTCAAGACATGTTTTGTAGTGCAAACCTCTTTTTTTCCCTCAAAGTAAAAAAGGTTCAGACAAAAGCAGTGAAGTAAAAAGTGAAAGGTTTTCTTGAGCGAGGGAAAAGAGAAACACTTCAGCAAAGAGCTTGAGTAAATGCGCTCAATTATGGATTTACAGTACCAGTCCCGCCATCAGTCCTACACTCTTCATTCTTCTATCTATCACCCCATTCCAAGAAACACACACACATACACATACATATTCCTTTATCCATGCCACCCACCTTCGTCCCCATCATTGGCACTGACAGTGAGTATGGCGAAGCCTACGTCAGCATCCTCATCCACATCAACTTCATAGGATGCCTGTGCAAACGCTGGCTTGTTATCGTTCACATCACTGATAAAAACGCGAACATATGCCGTGTCTGAAAATAAAAAAGATAAGAAAGAGTGAGAGGTGCAGAGAGAGAAGTTGGATAAAGGTGATTATAAACATGAGGTTATTCTTATTCTGTCAACGTGAACATGAACACATGGCTCTCTCTCCTTGGATAGCAACAATTTACGCATTCACAGATGCAGATAGGAAAACTTCTTCGTGTGCACAGGCAGAAACAAAAATATATTTTTTTGTTTTCCATCCACCGTTGTCTACCACTTTTCTATTACATCTGTCATCTGTCTCCACTATTTCTGTCTAGTTTACCATTAAATCCAGCTGTTTCTTTTTTCCTTCAGCATCCACCCGCAGGCTGAAGTAGAGTACAAAGCACCCTGGGGGCATCAGTGTGAGGCTCGGTAGTTGAGCAACCCAACATACTACGCCTCCTTTTATATCGTATCAAAACGAGCATAATTTGCAATACACGCTTCAAGATAAATTATTTAAGTCAGGGTGGAAGAGATGGTATACAGTTCATAGCACAGATAGCAAACTAATGCAGCCCTTGGAGCTATAACAAAACAAGTCGCAGATGCCAGGGCTTTGTACGTGTTCAGAATCTGTCAGAGAGGGAGAGAAAGACGTGGGGAGGGATGGAGGAAGAAAACAAAGTGCATAAGCAGATGTAGCAGCGATTCCCTCATCCTCCCTCTCGTCTGTTAATGCTGCCCACTCATCCATGTTTTCACACTTCTACAGACATACATGTGTAAAAATCACACCCCCAACCCCACGCCACACACTAGTTTGTAAGTAGCAGGTGAGCTTGTTTACTGTATGTAAAAACAAGGTTTATCAAGGTTATTTTTATGACCACTTAACAACATTCTGCTAATTGTGGGATCAAGCTAAAGAAGAATCTGTTGGGAAAACTGATTTTATAGTCTGCAGCTTCAATAAATTCATTTTCTGATTCCGGGTTAATTTTGGATGGATTCAGCGGCTGTAGCGACGTGTTTTGTTTACGAATTCAACAACAAAGCTTTTTGATTTCACTACAGCTCTGATTCACACCTTCCTCTCCATAGCAATGGCAGCCGAGGCTCATGGGTATTTTAACCTCAAACTGGGGGTTAGAACATAAACCTGTATGATCTTTACATTATCCAGGAGAGCCCGTGTTTCTGTGTTCAGTAACTTTGAGGAGAAAAGAAAAAACTGAAATGGGAATACATAATGGAAAAACATTTTGCAACTCTTTATGCAAAATAAATGTGCTTAAAATACTTTACAGATACACAGTGTAAATATTCTTCATTTCTTTTCTTTATGTCTAAATGGTAACAAACCTCACTGCAGAAATGTTTGATTAGTTAATAGTTGAGTGAACCAGCTCTGAATGAATGAATGCCTTCAGCTGAACACTTTGAACTGCAGTCTGCTGTCTCGCTGTTACAATGCTGCGTGGGTGGTTACTCTCAGTCTCTTTATAAACGCGGAGGGACTCACATGCACTAAAATGCACCGGCCAGACCAGATTTCAAAACAAAGAACAGAGCAGCTCGGAAAACAACACACACAGAGGGAGTGTGACGTCACTCTCTGATCATTACTCCACTATATCCTTACATAGCAAATAGTTGTTTGGTGCTATATTTGTCATGGTTCGGCCCCTGGGTGCTTTTATTTTGAAGTTCCGTCTTGTGTTCCCGCCTCCTGTCTCAGCCCTCAGTGTTTTCACCTGTGTTTGTGCTCACCTGTCTTTGATCCCCTCGTCAGTCCCTTCCCTATTTGTACCTGTCCTTTTCAGTTGGCTCTTGTTGGTTCATTGTTCAACGTTGCGTGTTGTTCTATGTTGCACATCGTAGCTCCATGTTCTGTCTGCCTGCCCTGTCTACCTGCTTACCTGCCTACCCACCTGACTACCAGTCTTCCTGCCTGTCTGCCTGCTTACCCGCCTGCCTGCCTGCTTACCCGCCTGCCTACCTGCTTACCGGCCTGCCAGCTTTTCTGCCTGCCTGCCTATCCGCCTGACTACCAGTCCGCCTGTCTTCCTGCCTGCATGCCCTGTCTGCCTACCTGCCTGCCCTGCCTGCTTGCCTGCCTCCCTACCTGCCTTTTCCCAATAAAAACCCCTTTTGTTTAACCTTCCCCGCTGTCTGTGCTTGGGTCCTTCCCTCACCACCCTACACACCGTAACAATATTAATGTTCAGTATCTCATATATTGCACCTTTAAGGTCCTGAGCTCTTAAGTGCATGTTCAAATTGGTGGTAAGATAGTGAGTCCCATGTCTGAACAGCATGCTGACAGAGTACACTTCACTTACACTTGATATATATGTGTGTATATATATATATATATATATATATACAGGGTTCCCACAGTCATGAAATTCCTGGAAAAGTTATGAAATTAAAAAACTGTTTACCAAGCCTTGAAATGGTTTGGAATTAACAGAATGGTTTGGAAAAGTTTTGAATATACATTATTTTACCGATTGTTTAAAATGTTCATAAGAACCCCAAACATGTCTAACATGACACGAAATACATTCCTCGTATTATAAATTTACAATCTAGTGCTGCGCTGCGATTGTTGAAACGTCACTAGTATCATGTGATACACATTGGCGTTTTCAGCTAGTTGGCGGCGGGAATATCTAACGAGCGAGTAAAGTTAGCATGCGCTAGCAGCTTGCTTATCTGCAAATGCCAGGGAAGTTCCAATGTACAGCCAATCATAATGTGTGCATGTGTTACGTCATCTGTAAATGCAGGACCCTGAGCAGATCTGCCAGGTGAAGCAGATCTGGTACCTACACTGGATTGGGATGGGGAACAGTTGAAACCTGGAATGTAGGAAATTAACTTTTAGATAGGCAAAACAACTGTAATTTAAAACTTCTATGCATAATTACTTTTAAATTGATAAATACAGCAAATGCTGACATTCACTTAAGTCAGTGCAAAATTAGTGAAAATATAAGAATATGGTTGCCATAATATTATTCCGTGCTACAATTTTGCTTCAATGTCTGTATTAGGCCACAGCACACTGGAGTAAGAGTCTCATTATTGCGCCCTATGATCACTATAGGCCTCCTTATTTTAAACTAACTAAATAAAGTCATGGAAATGGGGTAAAATATTATTGAAAAGTTTTGAAAAGTCATTATTAGAAATGTGGGGGAACCCTGTGTGTATATGTGTGTGTATATGTGTGTGTATACAGTATATATATATATATATCAGAGTCAAGTGTATCCCACAGTTCACCACATGCAACACCAGACCAGCTGTTGGTGGAGAAGTTGTAGTTGTAGTTCAAACACTCCACAGTTGTGACAGAATCACTTAATATAGAGAATCTATCTTCTTAATAAGACTGATACAACTTGTCCAATCACAGCTGAAGCATTTGATGTAAATCCCTGTCCACATATTCTGTTTCACCCGGACATACGTCACATGACTGAAGCTAAAGACTTTCTAACATCTGGCCTCATAAATCATCATGTTTACATGTTTACTATTAACACTAATCCAGCTCATAGTTGTCTGTTTCCATGGTTACGGAGCAAACAGGAACTGCAGTAGCTAATGCATCATGACTTCTCAGGGTGCTGAGCAAAGAAAATGTAAACATAGGGCCTAAAAACTGAGCTCAGGTGTAGACCACACCTAGCCCACCTGCTCCATGACAACATACCTACCTGCTTGCATCACCCAATGCATGATGTGAACTGCTGTGCAAAACGCAGGACATGTTTATCTCAAGTATAATTTAAAAAAAGTATCTCATCAACATAATAGTAGCATAGAATAATCTTAAACTCGTCGGTGATGAAGGTCACATGGTTTTCCAGCAGAATATCATTGTCTATTACATACACATTTATGTATCTACTACTATACATAAATGTGTATGTAATATAAGAAAGCAGAAAAAATGCTGTAAAAATAGTATTTTTTCTTTACAAAAATGAGAAATAAATGTAAGTTGTCATTATTATTACAGAGTTTTGTATACAATTTTAAAAAACAGTTATTTTCCGTAAATTTTTTATATTTTTTTATAGTGTAAATTATAACACTTTACAATTTACAATTTACTGTTTACAGAAACAGTTTCTGTAATTTACCATTTGGAACTTTTATTATGTAACATTGATCCTGATCAAATCGGACTTCAGTGTTGTTTAAAACAAAACTTCAAATAGCAGTATTTGATGACAGAAACCAGTACTTATACTTTATAGCATCCATAATGTCATTCAATTGTATTTATTCTGTATATCCTTATTCAGAGAGGCAGACACAAGCAGAAATATGATTGGAATTTTATTTGATTGATTGTTAATTTGATTTGATTAGATTTTTATTGTATTTGGGGGCAATATCAAGTTTCCAATTAGCCTAATGTGCATGTCTTTGGACTGTGGGAGGAAACTGGAGCACCCGGAGAAAACCCACGCAAACACAGGGAGGAATATGCACACAGAAACAAGGTGGAGGTGTTTCTGTGAGGCTGCAGCAATAATCACTGAGCCACTGTGCTGCTCTTTAACTTTATGGGATGGAAGGGAGGGTAGGGGATGAGGGTGAGGGAGGAAGGGTGGAGGGTGGAAAGGAGAGAGGGTGTGAGGGAGATGGAGGAGGGGTAGGGGGTGAGGGAGGAAGGGTGGAGGGTGGAAAGACCGTGGGGGTGAGGGAGATGGAGGAGGGGTATGGGTTGAGGGTGAGGGACAGGGGGGTGAAGGAGATGAAGGAGGGTGGTAAGAGGGAGGGTTGGGGTTGAGTGAGGGAGGATGGAGAAGTGATGGGGGAGGAAGAGGAAGCTACTGTTGTCCAGCCTGAGCCGAACATCCAGCAGCCTTCCCCACCTCACTGTCGCTGTCACACTTCTTCTTCTTGTGCATCCAGCTCAAAAAACCCTTCTTCTTCTTCTTCTTCTTCTTCTTCTCCATCTTTGCCTCATTTTCTTTTTTCTTTTTCAATTCTTCATTCTCCTCCTTTTCCATCTTCTCTTCTTTTTCTTTCTTTTTAATCGCTGTCTTCTCCTCCTTTTGTTTCTTTTCCATCTCCTTTTTATCTTTTTAAATTTTCTTTTTCTCTGCCTTTGTCTGACCAGTCTTCACCCACCTCTTGCGAGACCAGAAACCTCTTTTCTTCTTCATTTTCAGAGAGAGCTCCTGCAGTTCTTTGTTCTCTTCCTCCACCTGTTTTACTCTAGATTCCCAGGTCTGTCCTTTAAGGGTCAGTTATTTGTTCTCTTCCTCCACCTGTTTTACTCCACTTTACCAGGTCTGTCCTTTCAGTGCCAGTTCTTTGTTCTCTTCCTCCACCTGTTTAACTCTGGTTTCCCAGGTCTGTTCTTTCTGGACCAGGTCTTTATTCTCTTCCTCCACCTGTTTTACTCTGGTTTCCCAGGTCTGTTCTTTCAGTGCCAGTTCTTTGTTCTCTTCCTCCACCTGTTTAACTCTGGTTTCCCAGGTCTGTTCTTTCTCGGCCAGCTCCTTCCTGAGCTTCTCCTCCAGAGCATTGTATTTTGTCTGCCAAGATTTGTTGCCCTTGACAAATTCGGCTCCTTGACTCCACAGCTTGTTTGTGGCCTCTGTGAGCTTCTGAGAGAGACCCTCCTTCTCATTCCTGAGATTCAGGATTTCATTGTCCCTCTGGTGGAGCTGCTGCTTTAACGTTGCATTGGACACCTGATTGTTTTGCTCTGAGAGGTTTTGTTTCTCTGCCCCCAATCTTGCTGCCAGCAGGATGTACTCTTGCTTGATCTGGTGCTCGGTGAGATTCACCTGCTCATCCTGCAGACTTTTCTTGAGGAGGGCGGTCCGAGACTCAAGCATTGAGATGGTCTCATAGCTCTTTTTGTATTGCTCTATGTACTGCTTTTCCCTGATCTTCAAAAGCCCCTCCAACCTGCTTATTTTCAGTGTATCGTTGTGGATCTGGTTGGAAATCTTTGTTTTTTCAGCCAATAATTTATGGTTCTGTTGCAATAGGTCGTCTATCCGCCCTTTCAGGTGATTGATCTCCCGGTGAGCGTTACGAAGATCATATTGCAGACTGGGGAAGTCCGAGCGAGGTTCTAGGCAGTCCTGAAGAGCAGCGTCAACATATCTAACCCTGCTTATTGGGTTTTTTATTCGATCCATGGCAATGCCTGTAGTAGACTTTAGTTGTGTCTATAGTAGACTTTAGTTGTGTCTATAGTAGACTGTAGTTGTCTCTGTAGTAGACTGTAGTTGTCTCTGTAGATCCTACTTTACTGGTAACCGACACTTGTGTGTACTTGATACGAGTTAATGTACTTTCAGGCGGACCTGACCGAATGCGAGCCCGCTATCCAGGTGCGTTTTGTCGACATCCAGTGCGACAACGAGGCCTAGCCTACTTTCTGCACCTCTAGCTTGGACAGCATGTGGGCCAAATGTGCCCACTGTTGCCCAGCTCTCTGGGAAAAAGACCAGGCTGCTGCTTCTTGCTTTCGCAACAACGTATAGTTGATCAGGGATTCAGCCAGGTCCTCCACATGCAGTAAAAGTACCGCAATCGCATGGTGGCCTCAGGCACACTGAAACTAACTTCTCTGCAACCCGCAGTGAAGAAACTGGCAGGACTCAAGCAATTTAGCTTATTTCCGCTGAAAGTTAAAATAAATCCTTCTCCTTTTTTCCAGTAGCCTCAGACTTTTTCCTTGGTCGGCTGCTCTTGTTTTCCATTGGAACAATTAATAAGAATGCTTCTTGTTTGGCATTTCTGATTGGCTGCCGTTAATTAGCCTAATTAAAGTTTGAATGTCAAATTTATAACCATTGCTCATAATATTATTTCTATTCATATGGCTTTTTTGCTCCCTGGGAAACTAATGATGATGATATAACTGTCCAGTTTAAATAAAATCTGTTATTTGGCATTCAATTAAATGTTTTTTTTAACACATAATAATAATAATAATAATAATAATA
>LKNJ01001448.1:87721-148273 GCA_002120245.1 Maccullochella peelii
TACATATATAATAAATAATATACATCATAATAATCATTATTATTTGGCATTCATTTACATGCTTTTTTAATGATATAACAGGTAATAATTATTAACATTAATATTCAGGGAAGACAATTAGCCTACATTTTATTTGATGGGTCAAAATAGGGGTCATGAAGTATGTTGTAAAAGTTATTTATTTTTCACCTCAAGGGACAAAAAAAGTTTTTTTAGGAATATGATATTTATTAGATATTTCACCTAATAAAATGAAAGTGAATGCTAAAGTAGCCCATTAGATTCCCAGAGTATATAATAGGCTTCTGAAATACCTCATGGAAAGTCAATGTTAATACATTTTGGGGTGAAGATAGAATTCACCTCAGATTTGCCACTTATCATATTTATCAGAGTAATACGTTTTTGAAAAAGATTCTTGAATGGGGGTATTTTAAACATGGAGCTTCCAAATTGGTATCCTCACATAATCAAAAAGACATCAAACTCAGATGAGCACTCAGTCAATACTTTCTCATAGTAGTGAAAGTGGAGATGGAAGCCCTGCTTCATACAACTGTGGGTGCTAGAATTGTCTGGATGCAGTCTCTTGGTGTATACCACAGCATATGATTCATTATGGAAAATTCTATTCAACCCTAGATAGTTTTCACTTAAGCCAAATTTAACATGGTGAAATGCTTTTTCTTCATCCAGTGAAACCATGTGACCATCATGCTATTGTTTCTGAAAAGTTTAAATTATATTTAAATTATAATTCAATTATATTAATTAATATTAGATCTTAATAGGACCTTGTTACAAGCTGTGCTTGAATTGGAATAAAAAGGTAACATTACTCTGAACAAACAGCTGCATGGCATGGGGCTTTTATCCTAGATAATATACCCTGGTGTTGCCACTGTACATATCACGTGAAGTCTATCTCTGTATAAAATACATGTTAATGTATCATTACAGGTGTAACAGATTGTTGAGGAAAATTTGCTCACACCACACTGAAATGATTTCCCTGTGGAAATCAATCAGAGATTGACAACAATTGCAATTACATGCACTTGTGAGGGTGTGTTTTGATGTGTGCATCCGTGTTAAGTATCAGTTAATTTGCCTATCATCCATCCTTCTTCATGCCATCTCATTCAATATTCATGGCACAGAGAAAAAATAAATGAAGTAAAATAACTCCCACAGCTTCACTGCAGTCTCTGCTCTGCTTAATATTTAACTTCTGTTTATGTTGCCACAAATGCCACAGTGAGACAAACCTAGAGAGAGTATCTGTTAATAATCTATGATCATATTTATTCAAAATATATCCTGGTCTGTCTTTCTGTTTCTTCATAACCTCTTTCCATCCACCCATCTGCCTCAACATCTGCTCATTTCTTCGTGTCTCTCTATTCTACCGTTGGATCATGTATGCATTTCATCTGGCAGCAAATGAGAGAGAAATGGGTAGATGGAGGAAGAGAGGGCGCAAGAGAGACAAACTGAAAGAGAAAGATGGCCTTTGGTCCTTCAGTAGGGAGATATGAGCAGATGTGGGAAAGAGACAACAGAGGTTATTGCTGCCTTAAATGAAGTCTGCAGAGCAGCTGTCTACAGCTCTCTCCACTTTTGTGCTTGTTTTCTTTTTCATTCAGTATAACAGCAACCAACATCACTATATAAACTGGATTACAACTCTAATATCAATATAATCTACATCATTTCTGCAATTAGGTCAATCCGTTTGCATTTTTACGTGGAAGCTAATGATTCAATAACCAGTATAATAAACTTGTTTGAAACAAACTAATACTACAGATCATATCGCAGAGGTAATATAAAAGTCTGACAACTTCTCAGCTGGGTGGTGTACACATGAAAATATCCTTGTTTACATACATTGTAACTAGTATTGAGTATTTTTTGCGATTACTACAACTTCTGAATAAAAACATCATAATTGAAGTTACTGCAGTATTACTTTATATACACTTGTCTTTATATTCATTATATGACCGAAGAGTATGTGGACAGCCCTTCCAATAAGTGGGTTCAGCTGCCTCAGCAAATGCTAACAGGTGCATAAAATCAAGCATGCAGCCATGAAATCTGAATTTACAAACATTTGCAGTAGACTGGGTTGTACTGAAGAGTTGACTGGGTTGTACATTGACTTTTAATGTGGCACTGTCAAAGGATATTATGTTTCCAATAAATATGTTCATCAAATTTCTTCCCTGCAAGGTTTGCCCAGCTTATTTTTGCCCAGCAATGACAGTTCAGCACTGAAGTGATAGGCCATACATGGTCATAGAACTGAACTGACTCAGACTGACTGACAGAGTCCCAAACTGCCTCCAGAAGCAACATTAGCACAAGAATGGTTTGTGGGGAGCTTCATCACAAGGATTTCCATGGCTGAGCAGTGGCACACAAGCCCAAGATCACCATGAGCGATGCCAAGCCTTGGTTGGACAGGTGTAAAGCACACTGCAATTGGACTCTGGAGCACTGGAAATGTCTAGTCTGGAATAATGAATCATGTTTCACTATTTGGTATTCTGATTGGCAAACTGGGTTTGGCATAATTGTGTTAGGTGTACACTACCTGCACAGACGCACAGAGGAATAATGGTCTGGGGCAGTTTTTTATGATTTGGGCTAAACCCCTTAGTTCCAGTTAAGGGAAATCTAAGACAATAGTGTTCTTCCAACTTTGTAACAATAGATTGGGGAAGTCCCTTCCCTGTCCCAACATGACAATGACACCGTGCACAAAAACAGGTCCAATCATTTTCCCAGTTTGGTGTGGAAGAACCCTGACCTCAACCCCATCCAACACCTTTGGGATGAACCAGAATGCCGACCACGAGCCAGGCTTTATCACCTAACATCCCTGTGGCTGAATGAAAACAAATCCCTGAAGACAAGTTCCAATCAGGTCGACAGCCTTCTAGAGGAGTGGGGGCTATTATAGCAGCAGTTTAATGTAAAGATGCTCAACAATCACATGTTCAGGTGTCCTCACTTTGGGGCTATACTTTGTGTACTGCAGAAGTGACTCACCTTTTTTATAAGATATTGTCACATATTACAGATAAAAACCTGTTGGTGATAAACTAAGGCTACATCCACATTAGTACGTTTTTGTTTTAAAACAGCATTTTAAAATGAAAATGATCTCCGTACACACAAGCGTTTTATCACCGTTACAGAAATAATCTCCGTCCATACTACACACCTGGAAGTGCATATCACATGACCATTCACGTGTACTGTAAACAGGAAGCAGATTGTCTACTCTGCGTTTGGTCGCTTAGTTGCAGAAAATACTATGAACAAAGAACAGCAATGGAGAAAAGTAAGAGCAGAGATTTCTCTGCTTGGACCGACGACCAGGTGGAACTGTTACTGAAAGTAAGTGTTATAATTCGTTATTAATGTTGAATTAACCTCTGGTAGTCAAGGCTGATGTCGTCTGTTTTTGTCTGGGAAGGGGTCATGTGATATGGGCGTGACGAATCAGGGAAGGACACGTTGTGGCTGATTAGACCCAATCAGAAAGCGAATGTTGGTGTCTGCGTCATCGTTTTAAAACGTCTCCGTTTCCACCCGTCCTCACTAAAACACAGTCCTGGAGTTTTCAAACTAAAATGGGGCCAGCAGCGTTTTAAAAGGTCTCCGTTTTAGCGGTTCTAAAATGCCGGAGTAGTGTGGACGTTAGGTGTGAATGTAGCAAAAGATATGCATTTTAAAACACAAACATAGTTTGTATTATTTAAAGTCACAATTCCCAATTTCACCTCTATGTACTGCAGCAATAACACAGTGACAGTTCAACCTAGCTACTTCATGACATTTTACAATTGCTGTTCTCAACACTCACAACAATAACAACAATACTAGACAAACTGCAAAAACACCACAGCAAACTTAAAGTTGGGGTAGGCAGTATTCTTTTAGCATCTTTTGGCGTCAATTCCATAATAACCGTCCAGCATATTGAAATTCAAGTGGTCTGACAGAAAACCCATACTACCGTCCCTCCTCTTGGCTCTGTTTTCAGGCTTCAGAAAATCTATCCCCTGACGGGAGACTTTGACCTCAGTCATAGGTTATTTCAGAGAGACGGTGCGTTCGTACTGGCTGCAACTTGTGAAGAATTTGCAATACCTCCTTTGCCTGCAGCGGCGTAAAGTACAAAACAACACGTCCCGGTTCCACATGGAGCTTCGGGCTCATTATGTTCGATGCCATGGCGCTCG
Organism: Maccullochella peelii; assembly: GCA_002120245.1. Taxonomy (NCBI): domain Eukaryota; kingdom Metazoa; phylum Chordata; class Actinopteri; order Centrarchiformes; family Percichthyidae; genus Maccullochella; species Maccullochella peelii. Next base: position 91,978 of record LKNJ01001448.1, read on the forward strand.
TATCAACGTGGCAAAGAGGCATGATGACAAACAGCAGAGAGAGAGGCGGAAGGTTTTGCATAGGTTGCACAGATTTTGCCTACCCCAGCTTTAACTATCAGTTCAGTCTGAGGCTGTTCTGTGCAGTGTCAGTTTTACTTACCAGAGTTGGGCTGTCCATGTTTGCCGGGCCGTGCTGACTCCCATCCATCCACAGACTGAACCTCCAACAGGTAGGAGCTCTTGGTCTCACGGTCAAACACAGTCTGTGTGTAGATGAATCCCACCTCTGGGTCAATACGGAAATACTGGTGGTCCCCACTGCGATCTTCCAGCAGGGAGTAGGAGATCTGGGCGGTGGTGGGGTTGGGGAAGACACAATTATACAGAGGTTCAGGTGGTAAAACACAGTTAATTACTGCTTTTTTACACAGCAAGGAAGAACACATTTTGGATAATCAAAAACAGAGGGAGACTGAAAATAATAGAGTGCATGTATTTAAAAGGAAAGTTGTCCTCATCCCTTTCCACTGACCACACTGAAAGAGCAACATTACCACTTTTACCACAGTTTGTGTGTGCATGTGTGAGTCTGTTTTTACCTTGCCATTGAGACCCAAGTCGAGGTCATTGGCCAAAACCTGGAAAACCAAAGTTCCCGAATCTGCCCCTTCAGTGACCGAGGCCTCGTAGATAGAGGAAGTGAAAAATGGGACGTTGTCATTTACATCTAGAGAAGGAAGAGGATAGGAAGAGAGAGTGTGTTTAGGATATACCAAAAAGTTATTTTTGCATTGTATGTCTGGTTGATTTGATAGAAACATCATAGAGGCCCAAACTGCCTCTTGCACTAGATGGTAACATCCATCTAGTCTTTCCCCATACCTCCTTACTACCAACAAGTGGTTTTTGGTAGCACAATTATCAATTATAAGAGAAGTTGATTTAGATAACTTGTTACTTCTTTTTTTTTTTTTTTTTAAAGAAAAATGCCAAATAGTAGATAATAATAGATCCATATAAAGCTCCCAAGAATCACTTCAGAACAATCTTGGATAATCAAAGGATGTGTATTATTTCTAGTTCTAGTCCCTGTTCTTCTCGCTCTGGCAACAAAGTTTATATTTGCCAGCTCATGCACATAATTTAAGGGTTACTGCTGTTCAATCAGCGTCATTTGTTGACAACTATTGCCTCTCATTTGCCCATGAATGTCTCTACCTCAACAGACTTGATGAAACAGTAATATGGCAGCGAACATGGAAAATCAGACACTCAGCTCAGCTACTAGTTTCTTACCATAGAACTACTGCTCCTGCACAACCCTTGTCTGAACAGCATTGACAATTTTTTTTGCACGTAATCTCCAGTTTATCACACCCGTGTCTCCAATGAGTCACATCTCTCCCATTAGCACTTTCACTTAACTTTGTCTTCCTGATTATACATTTTTAAACCCTTTAGGCTGGTTGGGGAGGCGGACTAGCTGGCTTTGAAAAGACAAATGGACTGTAGTCTAATCACAAGTCAGTTGTAACATCCCAGTCTGCTGTATTGTTATTCATCAACGCCCTAAACCCAATAATTTATTTTTCTGTTTTTATTTAATCTTTTGTGCCTAACTAGTACACAGTTATATTAAGCCCACTAACTGAGTGTAGGACAGCGAGAAGTCACATCTACAATACAAGGTCACTTTCTCTATATAAAGGAGCTTTAGAGATATTAAAATCTATTCATCAAGAAAGAGAGACTCATCATTTGCAAATTTTGGTGTTGCTAAAAAGCATAATTCAAAATGTATGCTCTATATTTATGTTCTTAACTACTTTGTTAAAATGAAACATCTAAGGCCTTTATTCAGCCTGCTAATTCTTTTTACCTATTCTCACCCATCATTAAATGCTTTAAATGAGTTTACCCATATTTCTTTAAATAAATTACTTGACATTGTGCTTCACATCCATCTGTCCTGATCTAATCTTGTTCTATTGCCAAAAATACATTTTAAACAAGGAGCTTTTAGTCAGTGCCTACTGTCTTCTGTTTTTTCCACCTGTTTTTTCCACCAAATTCTAGATTATTTCACCTCTTTTATCACTTGTCTAAATGGTTCTGCAAAAGCACGTTTGTATTTATACCAGAATGCAACAGCATGGTTTCTGGGCAACACCAAACAGAGCATGTTTCTCCAGTCCTGGCTGCACTGCATAGACTTTCATTGCATTTTAGAATTAAATGTAAGACCCTGTTAATTACATTTAAAGCCCTTCATGGTTTGGATCCCTCATACATTTCTCATCTTTTAACCCCATATTCTGTAACCCAACTTTTCAGATGTGCCGACAGGAAGCTTTTACAAGTTCTGTAGTTTGGCTCGAAACAAAGGGAGAGTGTGCTTCTACTGTTTTAGCTCCAATACAATGGAACAACCTTCATTTCAGTATTAGGTCAGCTGAGTCAGTGCTGCAAGGAACAAACTTATAAAAGGCAATTTGTAATTGGAATGTGTAAGTTCATTTTATTGTCTTCTATTTGGACTAGGAAAGCACTTTGTAGCTCTTGTTACTACTACTACTACTACTACCACCACTAATACGTACTCAAATTTCTGCAAAAACCTAAACTAACCTAATCTAAACTAAAACACTACATTAAGTTAACTTTTGCCAGAACGCAGTGAAGCATCATCCAGCAAGGCACTGCATTGGCCAATCAAATATGTGCTCATTCCTAGTAGGTTTCTTTGTAATGTGAAAGCCATATTACCATATATCCTGTTTACCTCGCAGTCCTTTGTCTTGCCTTTGTGATAATTTTCCAGAGTTGTAAATTCCTGCCTCAGATTATTGATCTGTTACTCAAAGTGGACTTCCTGAATAAAATTCCATGTCTCACTGGTACCTCAAGCTACAAACTCCCACCAGCGCAACCCTTTGAATTGTTTTAATGTAGGGTCTGAACACCCACAAACTTTAACTACATCAAGAACTACATCAGAAGCTTCAGTCCTCCTTATGATGTTGCTTTAGCATCCTGGACTGTGGTTGGTTTTGGACCTTCATCAAGAAGCAAGCCTGCCTCATATACTGTTAAGATCTGGCTATTGGAGAGGACATTATAAGAGTTCACCCTAGTTTTCAACATTTAACTTGTTTAGCACTGTGTTTGTGGGATATATAATCTGGGAAACAAAATCATTGTAAGGGATCAGTATTACCAGCCTATTCATTCATGTTAGTCCACACATTTACTGTAGCTATGACAACTGACATATTAATGTTTTTGCTGTTGCTGTTTTGTGGTTATTTTTCCAAGCCCCGTTGGTGCCAAATGAGGGTCAAAACATGCATTAGGCCAATTAATAATGGACGCAAAATGTGCCTTTTCTCACATCAGTTACCTTAACAAGAAGAGAGAGGAAAGATATTTACATGGTACAGAGAGATAAAGCAGATAGCACCAAAAACCAGTGAGAGAGAACGTGAACTCTAAAGTTTGCCTGAATATCAGAGGCCAAATTTTAACATAGTTGATTTACGGCCAAAAACATTACAGAAATGACTTGAATAGAGCAACACATTAAATCTAATGCTGCTCTGTGTGTCATTTTTTCCTACCATTTCATCTGAGTAAATGTCTTAATCTATTAATTAAAAATGGGGCCTTAAATCCATTACAGACCTCCCTCCCTCAGCCGCACTGCCTCTGGAGGAGTCAAAGAGCTTTCTTATTAAGACAGATAAGGGAGAGGAGGTGTGAGTGAAAAGAGGAGAAGGGGAAGTTAGGAGAGGGACAGAGAGGCAAGAGAAGGGAGAGGGTCAGTGTGAATTATTTCTCACTGGATTAAGAAAAATTTGATGGAATGGGGTATGCGTGCATGTGTGTGTGCGTATGTGCATGTTGCAAGGGGATTAAATGCAGGGGAGTCAGGGGCATGTGGGGTACGAAGAGTTATTTTGAGGAGCAAGGTCAGGAGCTAGCAATCACCACCATATTTAGCAGAGATAATGGTGCCTTAAGTCTAGTCACCAGGGGCTGAGAATTAACTGAAAGAGGATGACACCAGACTAAAGTAATCATTCTTAGAAGCACTTTAAAATAATGATAGACATGATAGAGAACGATAGAGGGGTGAAAACTGGTATTATTAGCCAAAGATAAGAGACAACAAAGAGTTTAGGAGAGCAACTAAACTTCGAGTCGCTGGTGACACCTGGTGTACCTTGGATCAAGTAGGGCAGTGGGATTGAGCATTAATGTTGCACTCTTGGACTCATGTGAATCAAAACACATTAGTTGATAATGCTGGAAATTGATAATATGTGTGTCAGTAACATGTTCTAGGATTGCATTTTTGTAATATATGAGCTGCTAGACCTTAACTGGGTCCTGAAGCCATTCAGTCTTTGAATAAGCATGGTGCCTGACGCTGCTCTTGACCGTGTTTTTGTTATTTATGTTCTATAAAGTCCATTAAGCCCATCTTGCGAATTAATTAAGTAAAATCTTTTCTATTCTACCATTACCTTGTAGCTCAGCCATCAATAAATTAATTATCAAACACCCAATCTGTGGTCAGTGTGCGGCAGTGACTTTTATTACACAACCCTTTTTCGCTTATACTTTACATTTACGAGAGGAAATCAACTATGCCCTCTTGATTACAGTATTCTTTTGCTTCAGAATGTACCTTTTAATCTGAGAATTTGTTTAATGCTGCATTTATTAATTAAATAAATGTGCTTCAGCAATAATACTGTGTTAAATGTTATCATGGAATAACACTGAGTGTAATATAATGTGTGTAAACATGACTCAGATGTAATGCAAAAATATTACACAGAAACACAGTGGTGTTAGGAGACTATGTAAAGTAGAGTGGGGGGATGAAAACATACAAAGAAAACAGTTACATTTGGGGATCAGTAAAACAAATTCAAACAAAGCAAAACAATTTTAAAAGGCTCACCTGTGACATTGACATAGACCGTGGTGAAGGCCGCCAATGGTACAGCAGCAACATTCTGAGCTCGAACCCGCAGCATGAAGTTCCTGGTGGTCTCATAGTCCAGGGGCTCTGCCACCAGGATGGAGGCTGAACCATCCTCTCGGTTGGGGGTCAAGTAGAAGCGAACTGGCATGTTCGTCTCTGGGACCATGCCGTCCTCCAAGTTGTAAGTTACCCTGGGATCCCCAAGAGGGGAGGTGGCTTTGATGGTCTGTTTGGAATAAAGAAGAGGATTGAAGGTAAAATTGCGATATAATAGGATATTTTACTAATTTTGGGACTTTTACTAAGGGTCTACAGCCAGTACTAGTCCCAGTGAAAACCCATGATTGTCAGCTGTTGTAAATGACATGATGTAAAATAACTACATGACAGCTGCACTGACATCCTGGGAGTTGTCCTATTAGTCATCTTACCCAATAACTGAAAGAAAAAATTTGATGTAAAATAATCTCTGTGTCAGCAGCTCCTGTGCCCACACTAACATATGAGAATACACTTGGTCATGTAAACATGGGCAATTACTTGTATATGTAGCAATTTTCTCCTTTTTGGAATAAATTCAGTCACCCATGATCACTTTCTGGTGTAAGTGAGAAATGACCAACAGAACAAAATCCTAAAAACTGACAGCATGTTTCCAATTATCAATTGTGAGAGCTGGGGATAAATGCTGAATGCCAGCAATGATCCTAAGGACTGGAACGGAAATGAGGACAGCTGCTGCTGAGCTTCAATGGAAGTGTGCATTCCAAAAAGTGAAAAATGATCTGCCCAAATGGGAAAAAAAGGTTTTATAGCTCATAATGATGAACACTAAAATATTAACGCAGTATAGTCTCAAACTGATAGACTAGACAACAACATGCTGTAATCATGTGGGATCAAAGGGAATACACTCTTCATTTTGCATTCTCCCTAAACTAATTAAGGAAAGGCTATCACATGCACCCCAATTAAAATCAAAAATGCCATCTTGGACGTGATGCGGTTTGCCTAGGGGTGACCTAGCTGTATCCATTCAACCTGCAAAGCATTGCAGCTACAATAATGAGACACCCTATCAGGCATGCAGAATTGGCAAACATGCCTGACTACTGTATGTGCTGATTTAGGCCATAAAAACCTCAAATTTCCATGGTAGAGCTATTACAACCCGCTGAGAGTCATTGCATCTTTGCATAACAATCAAATCAACACTGAACTGCCATCTCAATTAATACACTGTGCTGTAGGGACCACGCTCTCTCTTTTTCTCCGTCGCTCTATGAGCATCTCTCACAAAGATATGTTCACACATGCATTATCATGTAAACTACTCTCCTTTGTCTTTTCATTTCCATCTTTTGGTTTAAAGTATTCATCAGCAACATTAATTGAGGGTAAGGATCATTCTTGGTGGGTTGCATATAGATATATGTATAAGTGGTATATAGCTATGTATGTACAATGTCAAATCTGAAGTACAGGTAAGTGTATGGTTAATTCGGAATGTTCATGATTATGTCCATAACAGTGCACATAATGTCTCATTATTGCACATTAGTCGGGGAGTTGTAATGATTGTAATCCACGGAGAGACAGTAATCCAGAGAGAACAAGAGAGATTAAACAAACAGAGCAGAACAAAACAGAGCTGAAATGGAGGGTGGCGCCACCTCAGCACTCCATGCCTCTGCTGTCCATCTCTCTGCATGAGGTAGATGAGTTGTAAAATTTGATTGCCACAAGAAGAAAAGATTTCCTGTGGTAGTCTACTGCTGAAGGAGCTCCTGTGCATGACCAGCACATCGTTGTCCATGATGCTCGGCAGTTTGCGCAGCATCCTCCTCTCTGACACCACCACCAAAGAATCAAGCTTCACCCCCAAGACAGACCCAGCCTTCCTGACAAGCTTGTTGATTCTGTTGACGTCGACTGTCTTCACCCTGCTGCCCCAGCACATGACAGTAAATAAAATAGCACTTGCTACCACAGACTGATAGAACATCCTCAGAAAGGTACGGCAGACATTGAAGGAGCCTCCGCAGAAAATAGATTCAGCTCTGGCTCTCTTGTACACAGCCTCTGTATTCTTAGCCCAGTCCAGCTTGTTGTCCAGGTGTAGTCCCAGTTACTTGTAGTCCTGCACAGTCTCCACATCCACTTCGTAGTTGGAAATAGGTGTAGGGTGTGTTTTCCACCTACTTAAGTCCACCAGAAACTACTTTGTCTTACCATTGTTAAACTGCAGGTGGTTCAGCCCACACTACGCCCCTGTACTCAGCCCACAATTAACAATCCAACAATCCAACAATCCACACAGCTGTGCAGTACATACTTCGAATGCCCTGGCTGAAGCCCTCGGGACCCACAGCCTTGCCTGGGCAAAGTCTACTCAGCCCTCTTCTCGCCTGCTTCGCTGTGAAGGCTGGTGTACAGTGTGTGATGACGCCTGTACTGTTGAGAGAGAGCTGGAGTTGTGGGGGAGAAAGCTGGTTTAGTATTGTTGGGGAGAGTTTTATGGCGGAAGGAAAAAAACAGGTATGGTGTTGCTGGAGAGAATAGGTGGAGGAGGGGGGATAGTAGGACAGGGGGTAGATGGTTGAAGAGATGGGGAAGGGGTGAACAGGGCCCCCACCATCAAATCTGTTGAAGGAAAGATGTACTGTTCTGCAGAGGGCTAAGGAGTCTCCTTAATATTGGTGTACAGGTCAATAAGTCCAGGGTCTTATTTACCCTGGTTGGACAGTCCACAAACTGCTTGAATGTGGGCAGAGTCACAGCCAGAGTGACATGGTTGAAGTCCCCAAATATTGCAATGAAGGCATTCGGGTCTGCATTCTGTAATCTCACAATGACTGAGTGAATGATGTCAATCACAAACTCTCTTGGCAAATAATATGGACATTGGCTCACAGCAAGCAGTTCAATGTCCGTCCTACACACACGCTCTTTAACCATGATATGACCAGGATTGCACCATTTGTTGTTAACGAGATTAGCAAGTCCCCCGCCTTTCCTCTTGCCACTCTCCTTGCAATTACTGTTCGCCCATACAGTCTGGAAGCCACATTGGAGTCAGGGATGTCTTTGTGTAGTCATGTCTCCATGAAACACAACACACTGCTCTCATAATACTCTCTCTGACTCTTTGCCAGGGCTGCTAGCTCATCCATCTTGTTTGCCAGCCATCTCTTTGGCCCCTACATCCCCTGTACTTCCTCCTCAACTCCATGGGGATTTCAGGTCTTCCCCTTGCCAACACGCTCAGTCAAAGCGACAACAAAAGACCTCTGGTGTAAACAATGGCTCTGTCGATGCTGTATTGTTGCACAAGGAGTCCAGTGTCCCAACGACAAAGAACATGCTGAAAACTCTCCACCTCATCATTGGACTAACTAACTAAACTAACAAACTGTACACACAATTTCTGAAAAGAGCAGGAAAAAACACAGAGCAACTGTTGCTTGCTGCCACTACAATACCAAACCACCAGACTGAGACCTAACAGAAAACATATCTTGCAAAAAGATAAGCCTTCAGATTCAGTCAGGTTTTTTAAGGAAACGTTTGAGTCTCTGTAGTGATCTAATTAGTATTAACAGTGTTTATTTCGCCTTTAATTCTAAAACTTATACTGTAGTATAATAAATAGTAAAACACTAGCGTAACTTATTTGCAAATTGCCATTTGCCACAAAATTAGCTGCACCAACTCCCCCACTCCCAACTAGAGTCCAGCATGGAGGAAAGCAGAACACGCCTCGCTTTTTGCAATCATGTGAATGCAGCATAAACGTTCTGAATGTCACGGTTCGGCCTTGGTTCTTTTATTTTGAAGTCTATCTGGTGTTCCCGCCTCCTGTCTCAGCCCTCAGTGTTTTCACCTGTGTCTGTCACCCACCTGTATGTGATTATCTTGTTAGTCTCTTCCCCTTTATATGCCTGTGTCTTCCCTTCACCCGTGTTGGTTCATTGTCCTAGGTTTTGTCCTTGGTCCATGCCCTTAGTTCGTGTGTCGTGGCTCCTGTGTGACTACCTGCCTGCCTACCAGCCTGTCATACTCGTCCTTACAATAAAGACCTTGGTACAACTTCTGCCTGCGTGTTTGCGCTTGGGTACTTCCCTCACCACACTCCCTTTGTGACACTGAATGTTTAATATTTAAAAACAAATGTACTTAATCATTCAAAAGACTGTTACTTAACCAACTAATACAAAACCATTTAAAAATTTTCAGGAAGTATAGAGTTGTGTGTGCATGTCTGCATGCTTACACTTTTCAGTGCATACCTGTTTGTGGATGCATTTTTTTATGCGTTTGCTTACTTGTTCCTTGTGCCTATTTATGTATACAACATACTGTATGAGTATATATGCCTTCTGCTTTCCTGTGCCTTTGACTGATTCATTTATCTACTGCACTTTTTTTAATTGAATTTGTAACAAGTTATTGTTGCACTGTAAATGCACTATAACTGTATTTCTGGTTTATTACTACTACTGTCTATTTGTATTTATTTTCTGTCTTATATTATGCATTTTATTTTATTCTATTTTAATTTAACTTTTATTGTTTTAAATTTTGTACAAGTACTGTTCTTATGTGTTAGAAAAACACCCATGTGTTAGTGCGTCTGCATCCTATGTGTGCCAGCTGCCACACCCACACCCCAATGTACCACGATAGGTGTGTCTCGGACAGTGTTTTCTGGTATGACAACACTGTAGCTGTCTTTCTCCCACTGTGGAGGCTGGTTCTTCACGTTGGTGATGGTGACGGTCAGTTCCACTGAACTGCTCCTGTTCCCCCCGTCTGTAGCCACAATTTCCCTGGTTATGTAGGTCCTCTGTCCTCACAGATGAAGAGTGGCAAAAAGAAGAGGAGAGAAGATTACTTGATGGTATGTTCTTATGTTGCAGATTAGTGCGACACAGTGATAAGCATAGCTAGCTTAAAGAGTGACAAACACTGTGAATCAAGATCACACAGATTTCAGCAAGCAATCTATTTTCTGCACTTATGTGCGGGGAGAAATTGACTGTAGGTGGTAAAAATAAACATACTTAAAGATAATTGATTAAAGGACATAGCCCACTGTGGAGCAGCAGTGTTTTGTAACCCTTTTGTAAGCAATTAGCTTTAGCCACTGCAATCAGGGCAAATTATCTGTTTTAGTAACTAAAGAAAATAAGGGTTGAGGGTTAGTTGGCATATGTTGGAGAACAAAAACAAACTGTGATGACAAAAGTTTTTTCAACATTGTTCATGGCCTTTCATGCACCATGTGATAAAGGTTATTTACACAGTCTGCCATTTTAAAGGTATTTCAAATTCACAAGTGCAAGAATTCCTTTTTGTAGAGCCACTTTTTCCACTTGACTTTCTCTATGACAAGTCATTTTCAAGATTTTTTGTAGTGCAGTTTTAAAATTCAAGAAATTCAAATATGAGATCATCATATTGGCAAAGGCTGAAATAAACACACAGTAGTGCCTGCTTGTGTATTATACTTTATGCAGTTGTACTCATTAGTGGAAAAGTTTTGTATCTTAGTATAGTGAGCCATTGTCTCAGGCAAAAATACTGGCATTATGCCAGGTGTTAGGTGTTTGGCACTGAAAGATGGTGAGTTGTTGCTTTTTGGGCTTTTAGAATTGTGGCACTCATCTGAGGCACAGACTTGTTTCGTGGCAGTTTCCTTTATTGTTTGTTTTTCTTACTGCTAGTGAAGAAATGGGTAAGAGGCAGTGAAGTGAGGAAAATATCAGCAATGTTATGTCTCCTGATCCTCCAGTGAAGACATTATCACATTCAGGCTGCCTGTGTGCTACTGGCCACTGGACTTCTGCCCCTCACTGTCAGCAATAAAAGGCTTGGATGCAAATATGCTTGCTTTTCTGGCCATGTACTAGGAGAAGTAGCATGCTGTTTTAGTTGAAATCTGAAGTTCACTGCACTTGCATGAGTTCTTGAGTGAAATTATGAAATGACATAATTTCCTTGAAGTGCTTTTGTGCCATTGAAGTGGCCCCATAAGTGAGATTAGCCCTAAGGGAATACAATCATCTTGGTAAATAAAAAGTGGTTGTATAAAGTATGTGTGTACCTGAGAAATGGGTTGGTTCACATACACCCAGCCTGTCAGGGGGTTGACCCTGAGGTACTCCGGTTGTTCACTGGACATAGAGTATGTGATGGCTGCATTGGTGCCAAAGTCATCGTCATGAGCAGCCACCCGCAAGAAACTAGTCCCGATCATTGTATCCTCACGGAGGAAGTCTATGGAAGAAGAAGAAGTGGTTCTGTGAGGCCCCAATTTGCAGTCTTTTATACTGAGCTCAATGCATTGCAACTTAAGAAAACACAAACAAATGAAGAAAAAATCATGACTTTGACAATAAATGCGTTACATTCAGAAAAGAATGCTGCAAACAAATAAAACACAAGCTAATTAATAAACACATTCACCCATTTGACAACACATATGCAGCATAAACAAACACATGACAAATACAGAAAACACAAGAAAATACAGAAACATTTCAAGTCATGCAGAACAAAATGGAACACAAAAGAGATTTCCAGGTGACACTGAAAACTGAACTCGCAATTAGTAAATGCTAACATTAGGTGTAGCCAATATCTCCTGTAATATTGGAGAACAATGTCACTAAAAAGTGTTAGCTCATTTCCATGTTCATCAGTTTTTGTTGTCAAAAAATAGTGAAGATGTTTTTTTTTTCATTTTCTTGTTTTAGCATGTGTTTTCTTACTGTTGCAGTGGGTTGAGCTCTCTCAGTCACCATACTCGAGACTTCATTTACACTAATATCTACTTACACTCATATCGGATGTTCTCAAACTTGGGTCTGTTGTCATTCTGGTCAAGGATGAGGATGTTGAGCTGACAAATGCCAATCAGTGGGTCAGCTGCCTGGTCAGTGGCAGTCACTGTCACTGCATACTCCCGTTGCCGTTCACGGTCAAATTTCCTGGCTGTCACAATTACTCCTGGAGACACAGAGATAACAAGGTTGATCAGACAGCTAAATCACACCAAACACTGCCTGGTCTTATGTCCCCAGAGCATTTGCAATTTAACACCAAAATGATTTCCTCTCTTTGCCTTGAGCTTCAAGGTAATCTTTAAAGACAGTGGAGTAGATGAGGAGCAGAATAGGGAAGGAAGTGTTTTCAAAAGAGAATTATATTTATTATTTATTTTAGAAATGATTTTAGTGATGACATTTACAATATTTCCTGCTCCACTAAAAGTATTGTATGTCGCAATCATTAGTCTTTATTTTTTGGCATTACATCTACATGTAAACATGCAAACACAATATGATAAAGTAAACTGCTTCATGCACAGGTTCTCTGCTGCAGTTTTAGGTCTTGGGATTGTTGTTACCAGTACATTTTCCTAGATGCCAAATCAAAGACATTTTTATATATCAAACAGGTTTTGAACCACAATTTGATTGACATCCGACAGTACAAGTGTTATACAGTCTTTTTCCTGTTAGGAAAATTGTTAAGTATGGTGATTCCTGGTATACCAACTGCAAAAATAGGCTATAAGGAATAGTATATACTTACATATATATACATACTATATATACTATGTAGAATAGATTTGGGACACAGCACATGTTTTAGATTTGCTGATTTGATGGATTAATTGTAAAATCTTTACTTCTTGTGTGAAACTTTTCTTTAGAAGTTTCACAAAATCACTAGCCAAACATACTATTGGTTTTCCAGTGAGTATCTATCAATATGTTTTAAAGTTATTGACTTTAAAGTTATTGACTTTTTTATTTTTGTAAAAAGTAAAAAAGATTAGCTGGCTTCCAAATGCTAGGAATGTTTATAAAGAAAAAATGCTCTTGAAAGTTTCAGCCCTGTCTTCCAGAGTTCACACAACTTTTTCATTCTGTCAGTATTGTCCCGTTAAGGGCTATTGAACAGCACATTTCATGACGACAAGAAAAAGGAAAAACAAGCTTTCATATGGCAAAGGTTCCTTGATTTGTTTTGTTTTTGCGCTAATTTTCAAAATCAGAGAATACAATGAGTTAGGCTGCAATATGCTTCAAAAACATTTAAAGTGGAACAGAATTATATAGCTTTGAATTATGATCCTTTATTTAACTGCATAATGACAATTACTACATTTCATTCTGTCTGGTACTAAAAGGATCTGCAACATCTTAGCTTTAAATTGTAGACTTTTAAACGTGTAGAGACCTTGGATGCCTCGTTGCACTGTATCAAGAATGATAGATATGCTTAAAGGAATTAAGCCTGCATAAGAATTCACACTGGAAAAAGAATGTGTATTCTGCTGTATGTGCATGGTTATGCAAGTGAAAGTGAGTGTGTGTGTGTTTAAGTACCAGTGTCTGGGTGTATACTGAATGCTGGTACAGTGGAGTCTTTGTGCATGAAGCCGTATGAGACCCTGCCATTTGAGCCCTCATCCGCATCCACAGCATGGACCTGCAGAACGAACGTCCCCGCTGGCTGGTTCTCCAGGACGGACGTGCTCTCTCGGTACTGCTGACACTGAGGAGAATGAGACAGGGGGCAGAGGGGGCAGGTGGGAGGAACCGAAGGTCACGGCAGTGTAAGTATGGAGAAACTTAGATCACCTCCATTCTATCGAAACGGTAGGCACGAGTGTGTGGTAGGAATGTTTTGAAAGGACAGATTAGAGATTTTTTACTGCTGGGATGAAAAGTCTAACATGGACACAAAATAATGAGTGAATATAGAAAGAAAGTAGGAAGCCTGCACCTTTACCATCCATTTATTTTCTACATTTGCTTGTCCAGTGTAAGGTAGATAGTGGTAGTGGGTTCAGGGGTCTTGGAGCCTATCCCAGCACCTATTTGGGGAAAGTTGCTCAATAGGTGCTTGGTGATGTGCGCACTGTGGCTCCTGTATTTTGGTAAACATGAAATCTGCTGATCTTCTGGCACCCAGTGTTTAGTGCTGCCCAAAACATGTCTTTTTTTATTAGAAATGGGGCCAACACTTCACACAGAGCCTTCAGCAGTGTACCAGAAAATAGCTGCAGTTGTATTCAAGAAGGCTACTTTTGAATGAGATGTTACAAAAATATATAATATGAATTACGTACTGTATTTCTGTCAGCCAGATTTTTGATGACGGAATATTTTAATGCGCTTTAAACTGCTCATATAACTACAATGGGAGCTGTATAGAAGGTAGTTGACAACACAATATTTGTAGAAGGTTGTGATGAACAGATGTTTCACAGACAAAATTATACATATCCTTATGTGTAAGAGTTGAAACTTGCAACTACTTGCAATGTGCTAGTCTGCAACGTTCTGAAACCTGCTAGTTTAGACCAATGCGACTAGACGAGACAGTGTTTCCATAGCAACGACTCTCTGTACCTCCGTTCTATCTGCCGGCTTTTCAGGTTTTTTTGTAGCTGGATATAATTTGTAGCATCTTAAAATATGAATGAGGATAGTGATAGTGAGTTACTTGCTACAGTTGCATTTCTAGTATTGATGAAATGACAGAAAACAAAACAAAAACGAGAGGGTCAAAGTGACCAGTTGACTTCGCTACAAGCTGATTGGCTGTTGAAACAAGTGACGTGCCTTATGTTCTAAAACCAGCCACTGGCGATTTGACAAGCTGAGTCTCAGTCTTGAGCTGAGACGGGCCAGATCACACCGCTGAAACTTTTCCCTGCGACGTTCTAAAACGGTTTTGTCACATAGCGAATCTTTGGTCTGAACTTTCCTTGCACTGCACTGCATGCATTTAACGCCTCAGAGTCACCATACAGATTCATTCAGCGCTTTCCATTCCTTGTATGATGCAATAGCTGCTCTGTGTTTGAGTTCTCAAAGATTTTGTCAATCGCAGAACTTGTCAGACACAGAAAGATCTTTATTATCCTCATTTAAACGCTGCCTGGGTTTCACTCACTCTCAGCTCACTCTACCCCAGTTTTTCTCTCTGTGGTCTCTCATCTTTCTCTCTCTTACTCTGTCTCCAACATCTCTTTTTCTTTTTTTTCCTGTCTCACTGGAGCGTCGATGCTGATGTGCCACAGACACAGCGGAGAGGAAGGAATCCCTCAGTACTGCTGGCCAATGCCTTCCTTTGACAACTAATTAATGACAGGAGCTTCTAATGTTCCCGCACTTCTTGCCTCTTCTCATTCTTCCTATCTCTTCTCCCCTGTCCCCCATTCTTTCTTCACAAGGTGACTGGGTTCACCCTTAAAGACAGCGAAGAGTGAAGGAATTTGGAGTAGAACTGTCCAAGAATAAACCAATCTAACTTTTCCTGATCTGACACTAATGTCAGTACCTCAGCTCAGGGTACGATAAAGAGTACCAATTCAATACCAGTGCTCCCTTTTTTATCATAGAATTCATTGGAATCATTTTCGTCTACACTTTCATAAACACTGAATTTTGTAATGACACTGATGAAGGAACTGCGATTTAGATATTTTAAGTACACCAATACCAATTCGGCAAAATGGATCAGTGCATCCCTAGAACTGCTGCTCCTATACGGAGAAAGGAGAAAGTTCAGGTAAGGAAAGTGGGAAGAGACCCCAAGTGGTGAATTCAGTACACACACCACAGCAGGTCTGTGTATTTTGTTTTCAACAATGCAGTCAGAGATGCACTGTCCTATGTTTTCTGCCTTCCTTTTCCTACACAGTATGTTATAAATGTCCAACCTGGGTATTCTTTGGTACTACAAATATAAAAATTCTATGTGAATAAACCTTTATAAAAGTGTGTAACAGAGTTAATAAATAAATGTAGTACATGCCTGTGTGTGTTTGTGTAATCTCATATTTATGCCACAGGAAAATGCAGGATATAAAAAGCTGTGGTTGTCCAGTATTTTCTCATGCATCTATCATTATGTTCTTCTTTGTTCATACATTTTTATCTGCTTCATTTGTTGATTTTCTTTTCATCTTCAGTTATCTGCCTTTTCATTTTTTTATTCTCTCTTTGACTCAGAAGAGGCATAGTAAGGGTGGGGTGGGGGTGGGGGGTGGGGTTTGGGGGTTTGTTGTCCGTTGCAACCAGCATCCTGCCAGCAGAAATAGAAAAGAATGAATCATAGACTTGGAGTACGATGCCAGCAGGAGACTCCTGAGAGAGACAATTGAGCATACAGAGCACATGAAACACTGTGGACCAGGAATCCCTCTCTTCTCTCTTTTCTTTTGGCTCTCATCTTGTCGCGTGTCCCTTGGTTTATTTTCTGATAAGAGGTGAAGCCAAAGGGGAAACACTTGGCACTCACTTTCCCCCAGAAGAGAGTTAGTGAGGTTTACTCAGAAAGCCCCAGCTCCTAATCTTGGCTCGCGATACCTTGGAGGGCTTGAAAAGTCACCTCATTTAAAATTGAGACATGGCTAGAAAAAAACAGGTGGAGACTTAGCACTTCCAGAGTGGGTGGGTTGGGATTTCTGCCACATCCCTCAAAGCTTTAATTAAAAGACCGAGATGATGTAGGAGAGAGATGAGAGAGCAGAGACAAGGGTCAAGCCGGCTAATCGCTCCTCCAGAGAGAGGAGATAGAGGCTAATAAATAGCAGAGATAGACAGACAAAGAGAGGGAGACAGAGGACTGATAGAGGGGAGTTACATGGGACAGATAGAGGCAGAAAAAGAGAACTAGTAAAGAAAAGGATAGAGTGAGAAGTCATCGAGATATATTAAGAAGACGAGAATGGCAACCAGGAGAGAGGATGTTTATCCAACGCAAGCAGATAATGAACAAAACCAAACTAGATTTAATGACATGAGAGTGCCAATGCTCGTCTTACCTTCTCAAAGACAGGCTTGTTGTTATTCACGTCGTCCACACCCACTAGAACCTGGGCCGTGGATGACAAGGCCTGAGGTCCACCTGAGGCGTTGTCATCCGTTGCTGTAACGTTGAGGACATATTCAACACCCTGGAGGTGAGGTGGTGGGCTGGAGCGCAGACGGATCAAACCTGCAACAAAACATAAGGATATCAGATAACACAAACTCCCCCAGCTGGTACTGACATAACATTAGTAAATACTTGCAATCTATATGTTCAACCTTGCACGTCCCTTCAGATGGTGAAAGCCTGATTCAATGGCGGGAAATTCTGCCAAAAATCCTGCAATTTGTGAAGAATTTCCAATACCTCTTTTGCCTACAGTGGTATAGTACAAAACAACACATCCCGGCTCCACACGGAACTTCGGGCTCATTATGTTTGATGCCATGGCACTTGTATTGCCAAAGAGGCATGATGACAAACAGTGGGGAATAACTTTTGAGGGGGGACAGTGGTGTGTGTGCGGCGTATTAGCCTCTCATCCCGCGGTTAGACGGTGTCACAGCTGCCTCTGAAACCGTAAGTCGCAGCGAGAGGGACTCGGTGAGGCTCACGCTGTGGAGAGTGAGTCCTACAAGGCATGAGGTTTCCTTCTTCCTTCTTTCCTTCCTTCTGTACGCCTTCTGCTGCCAGTCAAAGTTATGGGTTTGGTGGGAGGGGCTTAGGGGAGTGATACGAGGCAGCAGAGAGAAAGGCGGAAGGCTTTGCATAGGTTGCACACCTTTTGCCTGCTCCAGCTTTAAGGTAACAAATTTGCCTTAGCGTTTGAAAATCCATGATACAAATACTTTAACTTAACTTAGCCAGCCATGGTACTGAAGCCATTTGAGAACATTGGTTGTTGACCAGGTACCAGGACACAGAAGATTTCTGGGTTAACTCAAAATCTTGTGTCAGGGTTAATCATGTCCTGAGCTGTTTATTTCATATATACTGTTTACCCTGATTTAAATGAGGGTTCATCTAATTTTACCAAATCCATTTTCTTTTATTTGGTCTTACATTATTCTACTACTATAACCAGAACTGGTCTGTAAGGAGAACAAGTGCAAGCATCTTAGTTGAGTGTTTTAGTTGTTTGGTTGCCATGACATCATAATGTGTACTGATATGTATAAATATCTGTGTAACTAAGTCTGTAGTTTGGTGTTTTGGAAATTGTGTTTATAGTGCACAGGTTGTATAGCTGAACTCTGGATCCAAGCCCGAATTACTGGAAGTGGTGTTGGCCATTAATTGTAGGGTTGGTGGTTCAATCCCTGGCCCCTACCAAAGTGTCCTTCTGCAGTGCACTAGACCAAAAATTGGTATCAGCGTGTGTGTATATGTATGTTACTTTGGACAAAAGAGTCTACCAAAGGATTGTAGCATACTGGTGTGTTTATGGGGCCAAGTAGCTTATGTTTCCTGTCTATATCTTCACTGTCAATCTATCTAATAAAAGGTGAAATGCCCCAAAACAAGAAACGTTACAATGGTCCGCTTACACACACTGTTTGTGTTCTTTAATGGGAAGCCTGTCTGTATCAGTGATCCATTCCATTCATATTTTGATGTACAAAAAGTTTCAGACCCAATCCAGTGTAGTATCTGAGCATTGCAGATACCTGTCAAAGCAAACCAGTGAGCTTTTTTGAAGCAACAGATGTACGTGAAAGTTTAGTACAATTCTTTTAATACAATCTTAACACTACAGACCCGGCCAATTTGAACTGACTGCCTCAAGTTCTGGGTTGACATCAATGGCCAAGCCTTTACAATAACTGGTGCAGCTCATACCTCACATAGGCTAGAATAGATAATCAAGGCTGAGTTTACAGACAAAAAAAGGGATCTCTCATGTGAAAACCAACTGCTTTTGCAAGAAAAAAAGATGGAGAGCAAACAAAAGCACAGGTGGTTCTGTGTCCCTCATTTTCAGTCCTGTTTTTTTCTTTTCGCTGAAGTGGAATGCTTGAGTGGGCAGAGCAGGTGAGCAGTACAGCAGCCAAGAACTGTGCTCAAGTTAAAGTATTCTTATTTTATAATAAGACTGAAAAGTAGTCATCAAAGTCCTAGAGACTTTTACGCAACATACAAACACAAATTTGCATTTAGGTTTAAGAAAGTATAAAGCTTTTACAGACAGTTTAAGGTGATATACCTACCTATTTAATAAGTGGAGTATGTTGATGCTGTTTTGCACTGTAAAGTGCAGCATTATGTCAGTATAAACAGGTTGAAAACAGGCTCCACCATGCTAATGTGCCACTTAGGTTTGAAATCATCAGTCAACCATAACCAGAAATCACAAAATGTTTTGGTGATAAAAACTAATAACCTGTGAAAAATATTGTAAAGCTAATAAGATACAGTTTATTCTTTTGGAAGGGAAAAGATAGTTTTCATAATCATGGTGTTATGTGTCTTATTATTTTGTTTCTTATTGTTTTTTGTGCATGTTTTTGGTAAAATATATTGAAAACAAATTTGTCTCCGTCATTATTACTGAGTTTTAAGAATGAAATAATAATACTTTAAAAATATGACAGACTCATTTGGACATTATTGTAAGATATGAACAGCTCTCCACGGATTCCAGAAAATTATCTTTTTAGATAGCAAGAAATGCTAAATAAATGAAAAACACTGGATTTTGGACACAACTGTTTGCAATCGCTGATTAGCTGAATGTGTGTGTAGTGGACACAGCACTCTTGGCAACCAGGCGGTATGAAATCTATCAAGTGAAATGATGAAATAATCAACACAATACCATAGAAAAGTGAGAAGCAGTTTGAAAATAACCCACATTATCCGTCACACTCTCTATACTTTCTAATAGTTTCCTTTGTAAAGAATAAGAAGAATGCCAAGCTAGAATTGAGAAAGATGTTTCTGGTGGACAGACTTTCTTATTTCAGTTCTTAGCTCAGAGAGAGACTTCATTAATTATGGCTACACAACATATGAATAGTTAAACTGATTGGTATTCCCTTTTAGCACTATCATTCTGGCATTCCATTTCATCCTGTCTCTCTTTCAGTCCAATGTAGGCATCTCATCTGCATCCCACTCTCTGCTTTGAATGACTCTCCTCCACTCTGTATTCATCTCACCCATTGGTGCTGTGTTTGTGTGAGAGTGTGTGGGCTAAAAGTGCAGACACACTTATTACATCCTCCTTATCTTCAGAGGCAGGGGCAGGTGTTATGACTGTCGTGTGTTCATTTGGTTTCTGTTTCACAAGAGACCCTGGATTTGGAATCATATGTACACGTATCATAGATATATATGTGTGTGTGTGTGTGTGTGTATTCATCTTTCTACCTCTGTTTACCAGACTACAGCAAGACCATGTACGATTTTTAGTTTATATAAAATATATTTTATGTGTGTACGTCCACAGCTACTGCACCAGCATGATAAGTGTGGAAGGAAGATTTGAATTAAGTGATTTGTTGATGAGTCTTTGGAAATGAATGATAAAGGAAGCAAGATGAAGCAAAATAGAATTTCTGTTCTACTCAGGTTAATGCTATACAAGCGCATACTGCACATGTACAGTATGTTTGCTTTCGAGTGTGTGTGTGTGTCTGTGTGTGCATGTTGCACAAGAGATAGAGGATTGCATGGAGGGGGTGTCTGCCTCGAGGTGTTTGCCACAATGGCTGGTTCCCTAGCACTGCTGTCTATGGTTAAGGGTGTGTGTGTGTGTGTGTGTGTGTGTGTAAGAGATAAAAATAAACAGGGAGGGAAAGAGAGAGAGAGAGGGGGAAAGATGTTTCTAATTTACAGCCATAGAGGTGTAAGGGGAGGACGCTTTGCCTCAAGAGAGACGTGTCACATACATTGTACCAGACACATATGAATGCATAAATATACTAACTCACACACCTACACAGTAAAATACACATGGGTGCACACAAACACTTATATTCAGCAAACGCTGCTGCAGAGGTTTATGCCGAGTACAATAAAGTCCAGCAGTCAGTTTTTTCAGGCCAGACTACAACCAGCACTCTGTATGCAGAGAAAACCGAAGGGATGTTTTGCAAAAGCTTTTATGTAGATAGCTAACATGCATCATAACCTAATTTTATTTTATTATGTTATTTCATAGGGACAACATGTTGCTGTTTGTGTTAAAGGATTCTGTGGTTTTACACAAATCTACCACATGCATGCCATTTTAAGCTGTTTTCAATTTTATTAGTCTTGCAAAGATGACCCAATTTTCACAACATTCTGCACACAGCAGACATGCTCTGTTGGCTTAGAATTTCGATATCCACAACACAAATGCTTTTAATATTGAAGATACATGCGACATAATTCCTAAGTGCCTCCTGCTAGAGTACCTACATATTGATATTCTCAGGATGAGCTCACAAACCCATTTTTTACCTATTATGTCCAGAAAAAACATTAAGGATAGCATGTTTTAACTACTTACAACACTTTTGTGTCATGGAATTATGATCTTTGTAACCATGTAACTGTGACACACAAAAGAAGCAGATGGCAAACAGCAAGAGATCCATAAATTAGAGGAGTATTTCACATTAAATTATGTGGGCTTCCAGTCTGTGCTACATTATTAAAACACACAGTATCACAGTGTCTTGCTTTTGTGTGTTTGTTATTCCCAGGTCCAAGTTGGTACATTGTCAAGCTCACAGGAAACCTTGCTGAACAGACCAATATCCAGGTCCTTACTATTGTTTTTGGTCTTTTTCTCACATCAGAGGTGGCTGTTAATGGACTGGATAATGTAGAGACTGGTGCCCTAACTAGTCGTTTATTGCAGATGTTCCCAACCCCCGGGGCATGGACCAGTGAGCGGACCTCTGAACATTTGCTAGTGTATTCTGAATCTATTCCCTAATGGTCCATCAGGAGAACCATCAGTTATTTTCGTAACGTGAATAAATAAAAATCTAAGCCAGCCAAAGCTTAATCAGCAAATCAGTTATTTTTTGTATACTGATCATGCTTAAATAGATTGCATAGGATCAAAGAGGACTGTCCTGTAGTGCCTACCGGCTTAGCGGATCACCTGATCTACCTGTTCAACATCTTAACACCCAGGATTTAATTTTCTCTATACACAAAGTGGCTGTACAAGAAATTTGTGCATATAAAATACAGTCTAAAATTATCCAAATTATGATTTAAATAAGAAAATGCATGACTAAAGATTAAGTAAAAAAAAGAAAACTAGAATAAACAAACATGCTTTATGCCAACTTCCAATAGTTGACAGTTGTAAATGATTGGTTTGGGTGGTACTCAAAAAGGTATTGACATTCAAAGAGTATTCAGTTTTATTTATATAGCACCATATCATAACAAAGTTATCTCAGGGCACTTTTTCATATAGAGCAAGTCGACTCTAAACGACTCTTTATATTTACAGAGACCCAACAATTCCCTACCTACTATGCTGTCTTCTGTATGTATAGTAATACATTGCACAGCATTGTCAACATGAGATGGGTTTCTCATTGTGTGGAACTTTAAATACAGCAGACCTCTATGCCAATATTTTCCACAAATAATTCTGTGAATGTATTTAACTGAACTGTCTTCAGTATTAACTTCAAGAGCATAAACATGACTCCCAATACACATCAGTTTTATATTTCAAATAGGTATAAAGAAGTTTGCCAGCTGCCTATATACTGTGATGTTATAATGATGGAAACACAATAAAAATTGTAAAGACACAGGCCACTTTCAATATTTAACTGGAAGTCTACTCAGCATAGCTTCTGTATGAGGCATAACCTGTCAATAACCTGTACATTCAAGGCTGCATCACATTTCTTTGCATTTCAACCATAACTCTTGCTGTACCCTCCCTTCAGTACAAACTACAAAGTCTGCGTATGCAATCCACTCTGCTCATTCTTTCATGTAGACCAGGCAGCTTTTAATCATGGGCACTTACATTATTCCATGCTAGTGTTGCTGACTTTCAGTTTTAGTTTGGTCACTTCAACAGCTGGATGTATACATGCCAAACCTCCCACGGCAAAAGATGCAATTTGCCCTTACTCTAAAACAACAGTAACCTGGATGGTTTGCTCGCAATTTCTCATTATCCAAACTGTATGGCTATTGTATGGTGCGTGGCTGGGGCTGATAGGGATTGCATTGTAGAATGGTTCAATGAGATTAAAATTAGAACAATTGTTGGCTGCAGAAAGAGCACCTGACTTGGGTCAATAAAAAACAGGTCACAAAAGATAAATATATAAATTAGCTAGTCATTCAAATGCAGATTATTTCAATACTACAATTAATGTTGACATCAATTTTATCTTTAGGAGCTATTATTATGAACATTAAGTTGTATAATATGTGCTAAATATACAGTAAAGGTTATGTCTGTGCATATATGGTATGTGTCAAGGTTGTTGTAACACTGCTTTGATATTGCTTTATATATTAAAGCGCAAGAGGGAATTGCCTTAGTTTTGCAGGTATTTGATCATGAACCAAACTTTTGGAGAAATGACAATTTTTAAATCTTTCGTCTCCAAACCTGGGCATTTAATTAATTAATAGGTGAACAGACCCTTTACACTAGTAGTAGTACTGCAGTAATAAAAGTAGCCATAGAAATGGTAGCAGTAGCAGCATAATGTAATAGGTACAGCAGTCGTGGTGTACAGACATAGTAGCAGTAGTCACAGTTGTATTTGGATTTATGATATCAGAAGGTTTGGCCGATAGAATCATGAATTAGATAAAAAAGCATGTTGCATTAAGATTGTAAGCACTAGTCCACCCTTCTCTCTCTCTACCCATGCTGCTCCAACAGCGCCGGGGTGTGCACTCATGCTTAATGAATTAAGACAGCTGGCCAGATAAATGTGACCAGTTCAGTAAAGGCAGCAGGGAGACAAAGATAGAGGCTACGGCCTGCTCACTATGTTACATATACAGGGAGCTCCGGAGGCGCCCTCTAGTCCGATCCCTGCTTTAGTCTGCCTCTGGTTGGCATAAACATCTAATAGGGCCTAAAAGCCTTAGAAGAGAGCAACACATGCTGGGTAAGTGGTTGAAAATGGGACATGGAAAAGCTTTTAGGACATTCCAAGAACAAAGCATACAGTGAGCTTCTGTTCTAATCTATGAGATATGTGTCCCTGTAGTATTGGTTATGGCCATGTTGTCTCTCCATGTGTGTCTCTGGGTGTATGTGTTGGCCTGTATATGTGTAGATGCATACATACACACGTTTGGTTCTGTGTGTAATTCTGTGTATACACGCAGGGGTTTGATCCTTTTTATGGTTTTGTCTGTGTATATGTGTGTGTGTTACATGCATGCTGGTATACAGTGTAAGAGTGTGTGTATTTTTCCATGTCTACCAATGTTTCTGTCTCTGTGTGTTATTATGTCAGCATCTGCGTGCGCTTGTGTGTGTCTCTCGTGTTTGTATGAATGTACAGTATATGTCTTCTGTATAACAGCATGTCCGCATGTTTTTGTACAAGTCAAACTTTATGTGTATGTGTATGTGCAGTGGAATGTTTATTATTCAATAAAATAAGTACAGTGAGTTTGATACTGTGTGTGTGTGTGTGTGTGTGTGTTGCTGCTGCTAACAGGGCCAGCACATATCATCGCTTATCGGGGATGGAGAAGATGTTTCTTCGGGGGTCAGTGAGCAGCCGTCACTTCACATAAAGGCAGCCAGGAGGGAGGAAGTAGAAGGACGGAGGGATGGGTGAGAGACAACGCAGAGGATGGAGGACAAAGCGGGGTGGGGGGTGAGGGGCAGAGCGAGTGCTTCCTCTAGTCAGCATCATGCCAAGAAATTGCAGACTGGAGTGAAGAGAAGGGATGATAGAAAGAGTGACAAAAAAGGAGCTTTAAAAAAAAAAAAGAGCAGGACATGAAATAGTGAAGGAGAGAAAGAGAGAATAACAATATATTTGCCAGAGGGAACCAGGGAGAAGAATGAGGGCAAAACAATGTGGGTTTGTTACCTAAAGCTGGGATCAGACACAGGTCAGCACATCAGACCAAGCACAATAGATACGAGGTGAGCAGTTCAGGAGGAAAGACTAAATAATAGAAATAAAACAAGACAATAGGACAACGTCACCGGTTCTCTAGGAGTCTTCACTGAAAACAAACTCACCTACTGCCTCCGTCTCGAGGAAATACTTTTTTCCGAAATGCCATAAAACATAGCTGAGAAAAAAAAGAGTTGATCGAAGCCCGTTTATTGGCGCCAGCATTTCCCCTTAGCTGTCAGTAAATACTTCCTCCCCTCCAACAGAGCGGGTGTTTCTGTATTTATGGGTTTTAATAGGAAGAGCGTGATCATCATATTGACTGGCCTGCTCGGATCTTAATGGGTGCCTTAAATCTCAGGGAAACACACTGTATTCTGGGGTGAGTTACAGGCAAATTAACATAGAGAGGGAGGCCTGCAGGGCCGCTCCTGCCAGAAGGGAGGAAAACAATCGCTTGAATGATTGACGGACATTTAGGATTAGTCGGGGGTGGGGGTGGGGGGGCAACGAGAGGGAAGAAGAGGCAATAAACGATTTTCATCAGTAGCAGAGAGAGAATGAGATGGGTTGGAAAGGGTTGGCGGAATCCAATGTGTTCGCCTTCCATTACAAGAATCATAAAATAGTTTTAATGACCAAATATTGGGCTCTTTGAAACAAGATATTGGATCATATTACATGCATTATGGTGTCACACTTTTGGCTCACACGCCCTTGTGTGCATCTGCATTAGGCTCACTTCCCTCTGTGTGTGCATGTTTGAATATGACTGGTTGTCAGCTGATATAGTGCGTCAAGCATAAACCCCGCTTAAGACATCACACAACCTACTGCACCTCCTGCCCCTCACCCCTCCCTCAGGATCCGTGGCGAGGATATGTGTTGGCTCTTTCTGATACAGAAGATCAGGAAGGCACCCTCCTGTCTGAAATCCTGTGCTGACCAGCTGGCCCCCATCTTCGCACAGATCTTCAACAGATCACTGGAGCTGTGTGAAGTCCCCTCCTGCTTCAAACACTCCACAATTATCCTGGTCCCCAAGAAACCCTCTATCGCAAGACTCAGTGACTACAGGCCTATCACATTGACACCTGTGGTCATAAAATGCTTTGACAGATTGGTGTTGGCCCACCTGAAGGACATGCAGTCAATCCAGGGACATAAGCAGGTATCCTGTTTGTGGACTTCAACTCGGGATTCAACACCATCGTCCCCGAAGTCCTCGGCTCTAAACTCACCCAGCTCACTGTACCAGCCCCCACTTGTCAGTGGATCACAAACTTCCTGACAGACAGGAGGCAGCAGGTGATGCCATGGAAAATCACATCTAGCACCTTTGCCAGCCTGTCTATGGCCCTCAACCCCAATCCCATCCATTCCTACTGAAGACATATAGCTTTAAAAATGGCTCATGGGTTTGGCGGTTTGATCCCCAGCTTCTCCTGTCCATATGTCAAATTGACATTGAGCACACTTAATGCCAAATTTTGATGGTCAGGCATTTGAGTAGTAAATTTACTGCATTTACATAACATAAATTGCCTGTCATTCACAAACATATTTTCATGGTCACAATTATTTTTTAAGTTATTAGTGTTAACATGTCAGAAAATACTGAAAAATGCACATCAGTTCAAATTACTTATTTTGTCCAACCACCAGTCCAAAACCCTAAGATATTAAATTAAGAATCATATAAAACAGACAAAAGCAGCAAATCCTGACATGAAGAAATTAATTGCTGCAGTTCTAAACAGGAGTAAATAGTGTTTTTGTTAGGTATCATTTTCACCTGTAGAAAAATACACATTTGGTGCGTTAGCGAGTATTTAGTGCAGCAGGTCGGTGTTTGGCAGATCGACTCAGAATAAACTGCAGTTTGTGTGTTCATGTGTCATTGATGTGCTTTTTTTCCCTTTTTTTTTGGGAAAACAATGGAGCTCTATGGCATAGGGAAATAAGCTATATTTGACTATGGATACACTGGAAATTCAGTGTTAGTAGGATAAATTCATTGTTGGTTTTGGTCTTGTCTTGGGATTTGTTGACAGTAAGAAAATCACCAGACTTTCTGCAGACCCATGGTACACCCACACAGGTGTTTTCACTTGTTTTGCCTGACTAGACCTCTTTGAAGGACTGCGTGGGTGTGTACAGAATGTGTTGGATTGACATCTCTCTGACTCTCCTGTTAGTTTTTTGTACCTGCTAGGGTGAGATAAACTGCATCTCTATCGTTCTTACTCAGTATTGAGTGTGGTGATGTCATAATTCTCAGTATATGTCTGCCTACTTTCAACCTGAGCAGAGGTCTAATTAGCCAGAAACGAAAACACCTGAGTTGGGGTTTCGTGGCGTTCAAGTCATCTGTGAAGGAAAAGTTCTCTTTCTCTGAGGGCATTTTGACATGTCACAGTAGGAAAAGCACAGGTTTAAATAATAAAATGAATGAAGGCTGAATTCCATGTAGGTGCTTCAGTTTCAGGGTCCTGGTATTGTGCATTCTGGCTCACTGTCACGCTGTCATAGCTTACTGGGACGCTCAAATGGGGCGGCGCTATCGTTAACATTATTAGTAACACCTGTGCTTTTTCTATTATTAAAGGTCAAAATGTCTACTGTGAAAACCATGTTAGCAGCCTCTAAAATCTACGGATTTTTTGTTTTAATTCAACGAGCAATCACCGTGGCCACAGTACATTTGCTACCAGCCTGTGGGGAAGCCTTATTACTTGCCAAAAAAAGCTGAAAAAATTACAGTAATACATAAATCTATAGGCTGTGTGTGAGGTAATTAACTTGAACTCGGGACAGCCTCTCTTCATCACTCCCCATTACAGCCACAACAACAAGATATTGATTTTGGACTAAAGTCATCAGTACAGTAGTTATAGATTACAGATATAGATTATTGGTTTAGTTAATAAACCAGTAAACAATTAATTAAAAAAAAAATCAATAGATTAATCCATTGTGAAAATAATCATTAGTTGAACCCATACTCAGTATTATCTTACAACAGGATGTTTTACTCCATTGATAAACACCAGTTACAGTGTTCCTATGGTTTAACAGATTAATGACTAAATCGATCAACGTGTACTAAGTACCAATAAAGTGAATAGATGACCTTGGCATCCAAATTGCAGATCAACATGCACATGGAGTCATAAATACAAATTTGGCAGGCAAATTGGAGGCTGTCCACCATCCAGACAGACATTTAACTTTGCCTTTACAATGAACACAAATACAAAGCTAGTCGGTCTGAGAAAGTAAACTTAAAAATTAAAATAAAATGTTAACTTAAAAAAATAAAAAGTTATCATTTGATGACGGATAACAGGCAGAAATTTGGTCAATGTGACTATATGCTAATGAGAGCCAAAGAATATAAATGGCAAAGCAAGCCTGAGCTCATCATCTGATAGTGGATGGAATCGAGTTATAAGCTACAAGTCTTCTCTCTGCTCGATAAAATGACCGCCACTATCAGCTGACAGTGAATGTCATTGCTGGTGAAAAGAGGAAATTGTGCCTTGAAGTTTTGAGTAATTAAATTTGTAAAAGTCATCATATTACCATATAATACGATATGCAGATTCAGAGGGGGTTGCAATTTACAAAGGGGTCGAACCACTATGAAATTGCCATCATCCCCCCACTTACCGCACACACACACACACACACACACACACACTGCGTCATTAATGCAGTTTCCTATTTCACACTGCTTCTGGCATTGCTGCTCCTGCCTCAGAGGAAGTTGAGATGTGTGACTATAAACCTCAGATGATATGTTGTTACAAAGACACTGTGGAAACGCTCCTCACACTTGGCTGATTATTCTGACCTGTCAGGATTTAAATATCCTTGACAAAGCCTCTCGCAGTATGCGGAAGGCTGGTGTGTCCGAGAGTGGACACGGTGAAGGAGATAAAAATATACTATACGCACTATATGAGCCATATTTTCAAGACCCTCGGAAGCATACTTGACAAACTGCAGAGCTTTTACATTTATACAGTGTATGTAAATACCGACAGGCAGGCAGATGCAACCATGATTACATATCATCTTCCATACATCATGTGCCACTGTGGAGAGACAGAAAACAGCTTTGAGGTGTTTGTCAATAGTGCAAGACAAGTGATCAACAGGAAGACACATACAAGCCATGACAATGCAGGAATTGGTCTAAAAGTGCTTGTCTTGCTCTAGGAGAAGTCTCGCTCTGAAATCTCGCGAGAGGTGAGCGTTTTCAGGAAGACGACATTGTTCCTGGTTAAACAAAAATGATCTTACTCTTTAACAAATAAGGGTTATCTCTGTAGGGATCCTTTCCATAATGGTGTCAGATACTTTGAATAACAATCTGAGCCTGTCAGTGGCAAAAACAAGCACTTTTAGGGGAAGTACTTTTCATGGGCGCAGGATTACGTTGTAGCCTGTTGGCAGCTGCCAGCTGAGGCGATCTACTGGACCAATTCCAAAACCTTTGGTAACATAATTTAGACCCCAAAATACGTAAAAATAGGACCCAGGTTTTATCAAATACCAGATTAACAGGATGAACCTGAGTAAAATTGCTTATTGTACACAGCATGCAAGTAGGTGTATGTGTGTGTATGGGAGTTGTGTGTGTAAGGATACAGGGGGAAGAGAGAGAGAGAGAGAGAGAGAGAGAGAGAGAGAGAGAGAGAGAGAGAGAAAAGAAAACAGGTCAGGATAGCTGGGTCAGGCCAAGAGAGTTTTATCAATTCATTTATTTATCCATTTCTAATCTCTTCTCCCTTTCTTTTATCCATGTACCATTTGTTCTTTTTTCTTTTCCTTTCTCTTTCGCCCCCACGTCTACAGGAGGGGGCCTGTTCATTTGGGTCTGACTTGTGTCAACTTTTTACTTGAAAGGGATCAGACCCTCTTTTACCATGCTGTGCCATACTAGTCCATGAAATGGGAATAAACTCATAAGTAGCTAAAATTCATCTCAATGAGAACTACTGTGGAGATCAGAAGAACAAGAGAAAAAGGACAGGTTAATAAAAAATCCAACATGTCTAACCTTTTTGGCTGTCAATGACAAAGTTGCCATCCTCGTTTCCTGTGGTGATCTTATACGTGATCCCGTCCCCATCAGGGTCCTTTGCCAGCACTGTGGCGACAAGTGTGTTGGGGCCCGCATCCTCTGAGACGAAAGTCCGATATCTGATAAAACACATACAAACACACAATCAACACCTAACCTACACTTTTCTGCTGTAAAGGTTTAACAAAGCAACGTTTAACATTTAACAAAGTCAGCACATAGAACAAAATGCTCTCATGGAAACATGCTGCAATACACACATAAAATTATTGACTGACATGAATCATTAAGTGTCTCACAAGACAAGGACAGGGCTGACTTGATATACTGTTAGAAGAAACCAAAGTTAAATGCAACAACTCTAGGGTGGCAGGCAAACCCGATCAGAACCCAATTATGTTCCAAACACAAAGAAAATATTGTAATGGTGGATTTCTACTCTAAATGTACTCAGAAATCATTAGCAATAAAAAAATTTTTTTTTAAATATTTTGTGTTATTTGTCCATTCCAATGAACGGAGAATCTGAATGCAAGACAAAAGACAATATTTTTCATAAATGGTTAATTCATATCAATGAATAAAGTGACATTTTAAAACATTTTATATTTATTTTGTATTATTTTAACAAAATTGCTTAAAAAAAAACAAGGGGTCGGTCCAGAGTGGTTTGTTCAGTTCATTGCCTATTTCCCTTCTGGTGACATTCAGATTTTGAAAAGATCCTGAGTGAAAGCTATAAATCTTTCATATGATATTTTGACATGTATAAGTAATATAACATTGCATTTTCACTTTAAACACAGTTTAAACAAAAATTATGCATTTAAACAATATGATGAATAGACCAAAATGTGCCTTGCGCATCCTCCTTGCCTCACGGTCGGCCATGCTAGCTGAAAAAGGGGATGTGACTCTACTGCGGTCCACTTTAGATGATGTGGAACACAGTGATTGGCCTATAGACGTCCAATCAAATCAATTTGTGCATTTGGGTGGATTCAGATGACAGTAATCATAGATCTATACATCCTAGAAAAGTTATATCTATTGGAATGGATGGGGGATCTGGTTAAATACCTTAAAGACATACACCACCACCGATAAATTGCACTGCATGTGCCACGATCAACATCCTAAACTATCAAAAATCTACAGCTTTGTGCCATGCTAGCATGTGATTTTTATTTTTATTTCTCTTCAGTCTCACCTTTGGTAAATATAGCATCATAGCATAGTCATAGCAAGTTTGTTCAGTCTGCTCAGCGATGGCTGGACCAGCAGTTGTGTTGCACATTGTAACCAAAGAGAATTTCATCAAATGTTTACGGCCCCTTTGCTTTGTTCCCTGTTGGTTCATTGTTCTGGTTACCATGTGCTTAGTTTTCGTGTTCTTGTGTTGGCCATGTTCTTTGTGCTTCTGTCTCCTGAACCTGGATCTACCTGTTGCCTGTCTACATGCATGCTTGCCTGCCTACCTATACCTGCGCGTAAGCTATAATAAATCATTGAACTGCGTGAGCCTCCTTGCCTGCCTGCATTTGGGTCCTTCTTCTGTTGCTTGATTACGCACCGTAACCAGTGACAATATTGACACATTTGCAACTGGTTTCCAACATAGTGAACAAACATGTACTAGAGGTCTATGTTAAATGTCATGTATTTAATGTGAGAAGTATCTTTTGTAAACAAAACACTGCCAGTTTCCTGTTACACCAGTTAGCTAATTGCTTTCACTATGAGCCCCAGGTGTTGATCAGTCCCTGAAGAGTTGCAAAAATACATACCAGCAGAGACCTGAGGAGCAGCATACAGAACTACTGCAAGGCAGAATTTAAAAAAAACCCCAAAAAACTCATATATTAACTTTTAGATAACATACAGTAAGACATACAGAAAGTTTTCCACCCACATCAGACTTTTAACATTGTGAAGTAGTCGCAGTTTGGTTAGGTTTGGGCGCCAAAGCTACTCGGTTAGGTTCGCAAACAGATCATGGTTACAAAGAAGAAGTTAAATTTGGCACAGGATGCGAACAGCAGTCTCCTGGATGAAAGTCAGGTGTCACCACCCTGACCTCCTCACTAAATGGACTTTGTTGCTCTTTATACTTTGTCACCTGAATTCCTAATGTCAGAAAAGCTTTCTGCCAGAAAGCCTTCAAGGCAAACTTCTCCCATGTGCCCCATGCGCTTGGACTTGCCTTTGAGTAATTGTTTTTTTGTTTTGTTTTTTATTTCTATTTGATGGTGTTTTGTGTCTGTATGTACTGTATGCTGGATGCTTTATTTCTTTTGTGAAGCACTTTGTGACGTCTCTGCTCTTGAAAGGTGCTATATAATTAGTTATTTACTTACTAAGTGGCAAACTGACTCAATTGTAATTGTAGGCATTCTCACTCTAAATCAAAGCTTAAGCCAGACAAACTAAAAAACAGACCATCCCCCGGCCAACTACCATTGCCTGTGTGCGTGTGTGCGCCCTTTTGCATATTGAGCCCATATCTGAGACTAAAAGATGTACTGTCTGTTGTCATTTATAAATGACTCATTGCCTGCCCACATGTGCATGCACATTCGAATGCAGGTCTAATAACTGACAGCCTGACATAAACGTATATCCATCTGTCACCCTGCCCTAGTGACGAGGCCTATTCATTTTTCATTGAAAACAAGGTACTCTCATTAGTAGTTGAGCACTGTGATCATGCTGTTACTGCTGTCTTTCTGCCTCAACAACTGTCGGACTAGTTCTGCCTGTGAAGATCAGTGATGTGCCACTCGTTTGCTCTGTTTGTAGGGTGTTGACTAATTTCAGCTCACACTCTGCAAGCCGCGCACTTCCCTGCAGATCAATACGCAAGTAGATGCAGTGCTGTGTCTTTATTTTGTAATTTCTCTAAGGGTACATAGGGCGCATTGATGAAACGGCTTCCACTTGTGGTCTAAGGAAGCTATTTTAAAGATCATTAGATTATTGCTTGCATTTATCTCACCTGAAAGACAGACAGAACTAAGGTGTCCTTGTGCATTCTGCCTGCAATTTGATGGCAAAATTACACATGCTGTCTGTGCACTTGAATTTATGCATGACTCTTTCATATGGGCTACTAAGCCTCTTTTATCCTGACTCCCCAAATTAACTCCACTTCTGCATTACAAATACAGACAGAGTAATCATTATAGATTCAAATGGAGTTGGCTTACACTTAGGCTTATGATTACAAGCAGCCTGAAATGGCAACAATAGCTGATGTTGGCCTGTATTGGTCAGCAAGGCATATCAACTTAGTGATATGCTGAAAACTTCCACCATCCATTGTAGTGATGAAACAATTAGTTGATTAATCAATTATTCAAACAGCAATTTTTGTTTGCTGATCAAACAGTTCAGTGTTTTTGATAATTTATTGCTCATTTGAGTTATATAGAGTTATATATCAGGCAAAAATGTTAATAATTTTCTGGTTCCAGTTTCTCAAATGGGAATATTTACAGTTTTTCTCTGATTTTTAAAAAAATATTATAACTGAATATTTTGGGGTTTTAGATCACTTGTTTGCTCCAACCAACAGAGGACACCATCTTTTCTGATCTTTTGAAGTCTAAACAATGAATCAAAAGGAAAAAAAAAAGTCAAGAGATTAATTGATAATGGAAATTTTTGAGTAACGGTATGGTAATTTGTCGATCTTGCTTACACATACTTAGTTTCTTTGACTTACTAACTTACCTGCTGTTACTGTCACAACAAATTTACACACAATGAATGGTAAAGAAGAATGTACTGAATCTGTTTCCTGCACAGCATATAAGCAGAACTATATGTACATTGCTTACCATTACATTTAAAATATTAAGCCAAGCTTGATGTAAATTAGTATACACCAAGGAGATAATGGTTCACTGCTATGGCAAATTTTCAGAAGGCATTTTAAGGTTAATCCTACTTGACACTTACATCATCCTAACTTCAACAAATATCTCTCTCTAATGCTTGCAAGCAGATGCTCGTAGGCGTCTACTGCATGAGGGACTGCCTATCTGAGTGCCTGAGAGAGAGAGTGGAGAGAGATCAGGACGGATCACTGAGAGGAAGTAAAAAACAACAGTGAGATGCCTTTTGCAATCACATTTGGGCTCTACCACAACTCTAATTTGGCCGGATCAATGCTGCAATCAATTGAAAAACCACCTCAGACATACACCACCACACACTAATTACTTTTTAACCTTTTTGTTTTAGTTTTTGTTTTAGTTTGTTTTCAATCTGTTGATCTGGGGAAAACAACTGATGCATCCCTTAGGCCAGTGCCTGATGTCAGTTGTGAAAATTAATTACTGAATTTAATTATTGAGTTAATTTAGTTTATCCAGATAAGGCCGAGATGGAGAATGGAGGAACAAGGGGGTATGTTGTGTGTATATGTGTATGTGTTGAATAGTTGGGGGTCAGGTCGGTCAGCTGATCCATCCAACTGCTGCTCACTGCCCTATTTATTTGCTGGAATGCCTCCTGTCTAATTCCCTATTAATCAGTACTTACAATGGTAGGTTTCCATTTGCTTGTTGAATTACTACGCACATTGTAGTGATTCATGTATGTAACTGCAGAAGTGGGCATAGTTGGTACCTGAATTCTGTCAGCTTTGAGCATCCACTGGGAGAGTTGGCAGTAACAACAACAAAACAATCCTCACTTGGAGCCTTCAGATGGAGCACTACATAGTCTATCATCGTGTATTTTTTTCATTGACTAACCACCAAGTAACGGTAGGTGCAGGTAACTTCACCTGCATACCTGGCCAACAGTGATCAGAAACCTGTTTAAGGTGTTTAAATGCCAAACTATCCAAGTTGCTAAAGGAGCACTCCAGGTAGCATGTTCAGGTTTCTCAAAAGACTTGCATTTTGTACTCAAAAGGAAGGCGAGTCCCCACAGGGTGACTGTGTAAACAGATTTATGTCTCCACAACATAAGTAATACATGTCCACACATGCGCGCACACACACACACACACACACACACACACACACACACACACAGTTGCGCACACACTCTTGGACATATGCACACACACACACGCGTTGCATGGTAAAGCTGCAATGCAAGGAGCTGGCCTGACCATCAGGACCAATTTGGGGTTCTGGATCTGTGGCTTTATTTATTTTTTTATTTTTTTACTGTATTTTTATTTCTTTTTGAAAAGATCACTTATAACAAACAAAAACATATAATAGTCACCAGACATACTACATCACCAGAGGCAATACATAAGTTCATACATACATATCATAAGACCTCTGTCTTCTCATACAGAAACAAAAGTCTGACATTAAGTTTGCTTCTGTTCTTCTTATATGTGAACTGAGATTTATAAAAAACTCCATGATGAACTGAGTGGGAAGACTTTATTGCTGGCAACCTGCTGTGACCGTCTGTTTTGAAGTCAACGTGGCCTTACCTGCATGGGACCGTTATCCTTGCTCTATGGAGACTGTGTCATTGTTCTTATTAACTTAAGACAGGGAATGAGAAATAAAGGTTTGTATAAGAGAAATCTAATTTGGAGGAACATGTATCCCAGAACAATAACAGGTGATGCCTGAGCAGGAGAGATGGCACCAGACGGAGACATCAGTATATCATGGCAGAGATACGAAAACATTAAACTAAAAAATTTGATAAACAGGGATTATATCAACGTCTTTGGTCATCAGAGTAATTTCATATTAACGAAAAATATCAATCACCACATACACACACTTTTTTCTCATCTCTCTCACCAACTCCCTTGACCTTCCCTTAGACATTCATTATTGTCAAATAACATGACACTTGGCGACAAAAACTTGTACATACACCAGACCGGGACATATGGGTACTTTGTACTTTGACATGTGCTCTAACCACTCTGCCATTGAGCAGCGCAGCACAGCAGGTTTGAAATCATTGCTACTTTTGAAAAGACCTTTATAGTGACACACCAATTAGAAAAAGCTGCAGTTGTAATCAATCAAACAATTAAAGTCAGCTGAGGGCTTGAAGTAGGACGGCATCACTGAACACAGTTGCAATAATACTAGCAGTAGATAAATATATAAAACAAGTTTATACATAAGACTCATATACCTTGAGTCGGTATCGAACACTCATACTCTTACACGGAAAGCTGACTTTTAACAGGGCTTAGCCACATAGCTAGCGAGTGATCCTTGACACACAGAGCAGAAAAACACATTTTGTTGAGGAAAAATTGTCTAAATTTGTCTAAAACGAAGCTTCTAGGTCAGAAATTTGAACATTATTAGTGGGAGGAGGTCTTGCAGAACGTGAGGATGCATAGTATGTGTACAAAGTGTTTGAAGGAAGAGAGAATCTGTCATTTTAAAACAGGAGTATTTTAAAATATTGGCATTAATAATAAATATTAGCGTATTGGCATTGAAACGAAGTCTCTTCGGCAACCGTACAGCACAAGATAGATGCCAAAGAACTGCGATATAATAATAAATAAATATATAAGCAAAGTATAAAGAGTGCTGATAACAATAGTCTGAGAGCTGGAAACAGCTCTCAGACTAATTAGAGAGCCAGCAGCAGCTGATAAGTTCTGACAGTTGTAATTTCTGAGAAAAACTGATGGTTGATGACTAAAAATGACCCAGTTTTTAAAAATGACTGCTACTTTCAAGTAGCAACTTTGCCACACTGCATGCCAACTGCATGCGTACAGTGCTAGATTGGAAAGCCTGACAAGCGCAGGAACAGTAACTTCTGTCTCTCCTTTATCTGTCTGTCTCAAAAACACCTGTAATCAATTCCACCTGTTGCCTCTATAATATATATTTAAAATTTAAATTAATTTAAATGTTCGATATCGGCAAACAATTTTTCTTCATGATGAAACAGATGTTTCAAATAATTGTTAAAGTCTCACATACATGGAAAAACACAGACATGAACATACAAATACAAAATGTATATGTAAGGTGTATGCAAGAACAGTGCAGGAAGCCACCCAGGGTGGTTTCCGTGGCAACAGGCAGGTAATGGTAAGTACAGTAATAGGGTCCTGATGGCAAAGTGACAGCACATAGATGAAAGGCAGCTATTCTGTCACTCACCAGGAAGTGATAGACATGCAGCGGAGAGATAGATCTGAGAGTTAGTGTGTAGAACTAATGGAAACATGAAAAAAAGTTCTCTTTTCTTTCTCTTCCTTTCTTTCTTTTTTCTTTCTTTCTTGCACTTTCCAAAAGAAAGTAGAAATCACACTAACTTCAAAATAGCACCAATCAGCTCCAAGAATCAATAGAAATAGGTCAGATTTTCTACATGGATAACGATATCTTCAGTGACCTCTCGCTCCCTCTTTCTCTCTTTTCCTCTGTCCAGCACATGCATTTACTCATCACACACATGCGCACACTCTCTCCCACAAATACAGGCAAACACAGCATGGAATCTACAGGGAAAGTAATGAATTTTATCTTCCCAAATTGTCCCTGCCATATATGTTTCCTTATAGCAGACATAACAGATGTGTTTGCTCATTCTGTGTGTGTGCGTGCGGATAAAAATACATTTGCACAAGCATGCACACGTGTCTGCATGGATGACTCCGGAGCTCTGTGTGTCCATATGTGTGTGTGTGTTCAGTAATTGAGAAGGTCCCAGTACAGTGGGGTGTTGGTATGGACAGTGATGTAGTTATAAAGTGCATTCATGCATCATGCATCGGATATGCATGTGTTTATGTTGTTTATAACCGGAGGGGATATGTGTGTGTGTGTGTGTGTGTGTGTGTGTGTGTGTGTGTTGGGTTGTATTGATTTACTGTCAGTGTCAGCAGATAATCAGTCAGTTTTTCTTCTGTAGCCCTCAACCCTCCACTACAGCTGCCACAAAAACAGTACTGGACAGTCTCTGATGTATCACTCACACACACACACACACACACACACACACAGAGTGTGGGCTCAGGGCCTCCTGAGGGTGCTGGTGGGCACGCCTGATTGACCCTGCTTCACCAATCTGCCCAGCTCTCTGCCAGAAAATCAACCAATTAAAAGATGCAGGCACCACAGCAGCACTGGGGGGAAAAAAGCACAGGAATTGTGGGTAACAGCAGCTGCAATGTTGAATTGGGAAGCAGCTATAAGGAGCTGACCTGACAAGGCAGGACTCTCTCTCACACTGTCACACACACAATCTCTCTCTCTCTCTCTCTCTCAAATTCTAATTCAGATAGCTTTCATGGCATGACCATAACGAAATACAGTATTGCCCCGTATTGACCATAACATACAGTATTGCCAAAACACTGTGCCAATAATGGATGTTGACAATTACAATATAAAAAAATCTATACATATACATTTACTGTATGTACAAATAAACATGAAAACAATAGCAACAAAAACAACCCCCACATGCTCCCACTTCCGCCCCTTAATGTGAAAAGAAGGAATCACAAGCAAATCTCTCTCTCTCACACACACACTCACACACACACACACACACTCAACTCATAGATTGGTATGCAATTTAGCTGCGACCATCACTCAGGTGGTGGAAAGGTGTTAAAGGCCCAAGTCTTTAGTCTTCACTTCATTCTATTTAACCTTTTTTCTATTTTCACCATACATGAATTATCCTGTTAAGTGTAGAGTTAAGTGTAACACTATTTTAAGGTGTAAAGATTATCTTTACACAACAAAGACAGAGAAAATCAAAGGGAACACATCAGTTTAATTAAAAGGAGAGAAGAGCACATCAAAGAACTGCAACATGTTCTCCTAGACCCTAAGCAAATCATTTTAGCAGACAGTAGCTGAATTGAACTAGGGCTCCAACTAATGATTTGTTTACTATGCCTGAAAACCAAACTGTATGCTGCGGCTGAAAAGTGTGAATGGTATATTTGCACCTGAAATGTCTGCAGAAATAACCTAGTTGGACCATCCTGGTACTCAGAAGAACTTAACCTAGAGGTGTCCGACCCAGATTGTTTCCAGTACAGAGAGTCCAGGGCAATACTTCTGAGATACTTCTCCATAACATGTTGCTGTCATGTGGTCCCTATCACCACAATGACCATCAGCTTCTCCTGTCTCACCCTCACCAGCACGGAGGAATCCGGTACAGAGTAGGGGGGGGTTATAGCAGCTTTTACAGTTAGTTGCATTGCATCCTATCAAAACCTCTTTCCATTGTGTTTTATCTCTTTGTCATACAATTATTCAGTGACTTTTACTTACATATGTTGGGAGAACTCAGGTGCCTCGTCGTTGACGTTGGCCATTCGAATCCGTACTGTAGTTGTGCCAGTGCGAGGGACCTCCCCCTTGTCAACTGCCATCACTACAAACTCGTACAGGTGATTGGGCCTCTCGTAGTCCAGAGGCCCCGCAGGGAAAATTGTCCCATGAGGGGAAATGGTGAAGTCTGGACTCAGGGTGTAATAGGTCAGCTCTGCATTCTCCTCTGAGTCACAGTCA
Organism: Maccullochella peelii; assembly: GCA_002120245.1. Taxonomy (NCBI): domain Eukaryota; kingdom Metazoa; phylum Chordata; class Actinopteri; order Centrarchiformes; family Percichthyidae; genus Maccullochella; species Maccullochella peelii. The sequence goes on from LKNJ01001448.1 coordinate 131,458, forward strand.
TTGGCAGACACTAAAGATAAGAAGATAGAGATTGAGAACAGAAAACAAGAGGTTAGAGGGACTTAACAACAACAAAACTGGAGCCCCATAGATCCCAACATTTCCCTTTCCCCCCGAAGTATAGACTAATACAACGGTTGATTTACGTATGCTGTGCACCACCACCATTACTCTGGTGGTATCGTCAAACGCAGTTACACCGACTGTGAAAGCATGGATGTTTGGATTGATCATGGCCAATTACAGGCCTTTTTTTTGTGCGATTAATTTGCACGTCAATATATTTTTTTGAAACTGTTGATGAGTCATGAGTACTTTCACACCGAAAGTGAATATTATGTGGCGAAAAATCTACGTAATTTTTTTGCACAACAAGGCCAATTTTTCTGAACTTTCACACGGCAAATAATGAACTCAAGAACAACATGTGGAGGAGCATTGCCAGATGCTGGATAGTAAGGAGCTTATGTAGTTTACTGTATCTATCGCAAATGTGCATCGCTGCCGGTATGAATATTTTTTATGCGAAATATTGGCAGGCGAGTATTTTGCCTTTTCGTGTTGTTTATTTGTCACATCCCCGGTGTGTAAAGGCCTTAATGAATGTAGCCTACATGGGCATGGGTGTTATTCAGTCTCACAACACTAGCATAAAATCGGTTAGGACATACACTTTGACAGAAAAATGACATTAACGTTCCCACTTTTGTCCAACCTCTACAGGATGGAGGCCGAATGTGCTGTGTAGTAATTAAGTCCAAGCAAAACTTTTCTGACTTTGCTAGCTTTTCTCAATCAACAAACTTGCAATATTTCTTGTAGTATACTCGGATGAAATACATCAGTACAATACAAATGACTTTGTGGAGTAGAGGCTTGGGTAGATTTTTCTGTTTTTGACAAAGTTGAAGTTTGTTGTTGGTGCAGCTGATAACAGCACAATCTAGTATTGGGTTAGAGTTAACATCTATTAAAACTGGGTTTTAATAAAACTTTTTTTAGATGTCTACATGTAACCAGTTGTTTCAACAGCATTTCGGTGACTGTATTTGTAACAGATAGCAGGCTCTGCAGGATCTTCTAGACCTATTTCTCAAAAAAACTGTACAAAAACAGTTAAAAATTAAAATAATTTACACACTACATCATTATTACGCACGTTTAAAAGTGAGGTGCCACCGCAGTACCAGTGGCTTGTATAATGTTGCCTACTTGTCAAGTTAGTCTATATTACATCTATAATGAATGGAGACGAGGGCTGGTGTCCATGGACGTGGGTTGTGCATTGACTGAGCTGTCCTGTGAAAAACACGGATGCTAACACACTATGATCTATTTTTCACCTTTTCTTTTCCTGTCCCACTTGGGTTTCTTTAGAAAAATGGCAAGACATCAGAAATTACTTGCAACAAACTTACTTTTTTTTTTTTGCCAATAAAGCATAATGATTTAAGTCAGAAAAAAAAGTAGCTGAATCAAACAACAAAGTACAATCTGTTCTCTTATTAATGTAGGGCTTGTTCTTATTTCTTATATTTGAGCAAACACACTCATCATGAGCAGAGGATATCTATTCACTTCTCATGCTATGTGACCAAAGTGGAGAGGAAGCGATGCCACCACTGACTTGAATATTTGGTTCTATAACACAAGGGGCGTAAGTGTTATTTGCACAGCATGCATTGAAAGGACTGTTTGTAACATTTATGTTTCTGCATCACACATTGGGAATCCATGGAGCCAGGACTTGCTTGGCCACAAATTGATTGCCTTGCTAAAACTGAAAAGACCACCAGGGATTTGAATAAGCATATTTTCAGCTAACAAGTCATTTCACCATCAAACTCTCAATTCTCCAATTCACCTTACATTGCATTTGGGACACACACACACACAAACAAACACCCATGCACATGTAAAAATACATGCACATACACACAAACACAACGTCACTGTTTGCTTCAACTAACACACTGTACTTCTTTATTGCCATAAAGCCTTGGGGAAACTCCAGTATATTTCAAATTAATAATTTTAACAAAATGTCATCAAAACAAAATATCTCTGTTTATTAAAATATGGTTTGTAAACTCTGTCAGTGTTAATTCACATGATTTGTTTTACCTCATTAGGTCAATAGAGTCAAATTTTATTTAGAATATATTAGATTAATTTATTTTGCACAGTGTTGTAGTATTAAATAGAATGTTTGTAGACTGTGGCCTCCAGTTCATCATCCTAATTCAGGTTGAGAACACTATAGAAGTGACAAATCAAAACGTGAGGATGCTTTTACACCATGGGTGTAAATATAGACAGTGCAGGCAGTACAATTGTACTGGGGCCCCTGGGGTGGGGGCCCATAGAGAGAGTGGGTCCTCCAACAATGTGTAGATAGAGAACGGGCCCTTGCAAGTCAGAAATACAAAGAAGAACTCATATTAAATTAAATGTGGTGCCATTTGCTATATATGCCCTTGAAAGAGCAAACCATTTCCGTCATGGTTTCATTTTTTTTGCATAATAGCGTGCACTGGGCCCTTACCTTACCTTATGCCACTGTTACAACACCTATAACCTGTAACCTGGTTTGGGGTCTGGTGCAATTGCCCGTTTGGTTGGGTTCATTTGGGCTGGTGTGAAAAATGTGGGTTCATGTAGAGCTGAACCCACAACCCTAGCTGTTGATTTGAAACAAATTTGCATAAATATCTGAAAATGCAAACGGCATGAAAAGAAGAGGACATGGCAGGGTGAGTGTGAGTAAATTCCTACACAACACTGTAAGGAGGATGGATGTTTCATCATTAAATTGCCATGAGCATTGGTTTGCAGCTGCAAAAAATGCTTCTCTATAAGTACTATGTTATATTGCCTTCTTTTTAGCAGGGAAAAAATGGAATACACGGCTGAAAACTGCATCAAATCAGGTGTGGAAATGACTATTTTTGAATTTCCAGAAGTGGTCCCACATTGTTTTTAGGTTACTCACTATGGTGTTTGTAATTTCTGTTATTTAGATTCATGTCAGCCTTGCAAGTTGGATAAAGTGAATTTACGTGTGTTTACTCCGCACTATAATCCCGGTTACAAGGACTGACATTTTTCTGAACTGCAGCTGAAATGTAGGTGTTTTGCTGCTGTAAAGTGATGAATGACCTCTCATCTAATGACATTGGGTAGAACTGCAGTACTAGTGTAAGCCCGGAGTCCAATCCCAAACACATGTCACATACAGTAAGAGTCAATATTTAATTTACAGTATATTTCTGGCTGCATCTCCCATGTCTTTCTGGCATATAATGATTTTGTACTGAAGATGGAAACTGCAGGAGCCTCAGATCTCTATGGAAAGCTAAGATAATTGGCTTGCTTGGTACTCTGCAGTTTTTTTTTCCAACCTGGCAAAGTACACATTTCTCCACTCTCACGATGGAACTGATTATGGGATTACTAGCACATGATTTAGCAAAACGATGATGGATACCTATTTCTCCCTGCTCATTTAATTTAATACTGCACTTTTTAACCCATTCAAATAAGGGGAAAAAACATGTTTTTATTTTCAGGAAGTTGGGCTGTTCAGCTTCAGGTGCACTCAAAACTGGATTGGATAGAATTAATTTGTAAAGTGCATTTAAGCATCTTTGTTTTAAGGTTTTCTGAAATTTAATGAGAAAAACAGAGGTGTTTTTGGCAACCCTGGGTGAGTCATTTTCCACCTAATTAAGTTTAAAAGCTAATTGCCTATGTTCAAATTTGAAAATTGGAAACTCTATAAAGGTTGTAGGATACGTATACCGTTTCAGATATCATAGCAATCAGATACAGTCTGTTCATGAAAGAATTAAAGATTTTTAATTATTAATATTGGGAGTTCCTCATATAGATTTCTATATGACATCTGTTTTTTTGTTTTTGGTTTTTTTTTTGTTTATTTTTGACTAAAGATACGGGCACACACACACACACACAGCAGCAGCAGCACAGCAGGGTGAAACTTCTCGCCTCCCTTGGTGCACCTGTTGATGGCAACAAGCTGAGCGCCTGCTATGCCTCCTACACCATACACCGCTCACTCTCTCATTCTCTCACTCACGTATTAGCATTTGCTAGCATTATTATTGATAGTTCTGGAGTTCCACAATGACAATTTAGGCAAGTAGAATGAGCCTTTTTTATTTACAAAAAAATGTTGTTTTTTTATTAAATGGCCCATAGACTCATGTTTTAGGGATGGGAATGTTGGTCTGTCAGTTAGTCCACCTCTTTGGTCCAGACTGAAATATCTCAACAACTATTGGCTGGATTGCCATGAAATTTTATACAAGTATTCATGGTCCCCAGAGGATGAATTTGGGTGACTTTTCATCTAGCGCTATCATCAGGTCAAAGTTCCAATATGTCCAATACTTTGGCTTATGACCAAATACTTGCAAAACTAATGCCATTACCACCAGCCTGAAAGCCTAAAATGACTCTTTGTTTCTTTGTTCATTTATATCTTTATATATTCCATGTTGTATTGTATCAGATAATCCAAATTACTGCTTAAGTTTAGAACTTGTGTAGCTCTACTGTTGAGCTAATTGCTGTGTTACTTTGAATAGCTCTTATACTGGGCTGAAAATCATTGTTTTTGTGTTTGTACTGAATGGATTTTTCGCACACAACCTATCCTGATGTAGTATTCATCATGCAGTGCCCCATAGCTTTTCACTGTGTGCTTGTTGTGGGCCTGATGAGTGTTCACAGCTAATTGTTTCAGTTGGCACTGATTTTTTTTCCAGTACTTGATTCATACGGCATGTCTTTGGCACGTATTCAGTGTTGCCAACTCTCACGCTTCTGGCGTGAGACACACGCTTTCACGTTCAGTCTCACGCTCTCATGCTGCACAAACAATTCCCACGCCAAAACACTGCGACAGCAACAGAGATGAACCAGACGAACAGGCGAATGTATGTATTGGTTATGAACTGTAACCCCCATTCTATGAGTATGGGCTGTTAAATTGCTCTCTGTTTATGCGTGCGATGCTTATCGCCATGTTGAACAGCTGTTCTGGCAGAAAGCTCTACGGCAAGACGTTCAAGCAAGCCAGTGGGTGAGTGAGTGAGTGTGTTCATAATTGGCTGAGTGAGTGAAAGTGTGTGTTCATGTATATTTGGCTGAGTATGTGTGGTCATGTGTAGATTTGTCTGGGTGTGTGGGTGTGTTTTATGTATTGGCTATGTGTCTGGAGTAGGGTAGGTTCTTGTGTTTTTTTGTTTCTTTTTGTTTAATTCTGGTTCTTGCTACTTGTGAACATTCAATAAAACGGTATAGTTTTGATATTGGAAAAAACACATCTTTGACTTTCATTAGTGAATGAACCTGTGTGCCCTTTATTGGGTTAGTGTTTGTCTAATACTGTGAAATTGTGAGTATTTCCCAGGGTGGAAGTCCCGGGGTGGCGTAGTCAGGCTATATCCTTAAATCTTAGAATATAAGGTCCCACTCCCGCCTCATGTGTAATGTGCATACTTTTTAAAACCCTGATGATGAATTGAGTCCAAATATGTGCACGTGATAAAGTGCGCGTGCACATGATTAAGCCCATGGACCATGGCATCAAAATCTCACTCCAGCCAGGTACCCAAAGTTGGCAACCCTGAAAATGCTTTAGAGTACTGTGACATGGTGTACTGCAAAACACTCATCTCCCCGCTCTCACTCTCTCAAGTACAATATTGGCAAGGCACATTCACATGAGCAACAACAACTGAGTACAAAAATATGGTAAAATATAAGTATCAGACCTATACAAGGAAAAAAACATCAATATCAATATATCTCTTTTCCTTACTGTGTGCTGATCTGCTGCTGAGGTGTGCACGTTAAAGCCCTTGTTAGTTCAAGTACAATACAACATGGTGTGATATTTTATTTGTATTTGGCCAATTTGTTTTTATTTTCCCACATCTCTACCAAAGCAAGCCACCACTTAGGGAGACTTCACCAATGCCACAATCATATGACACAATCATGGCTAGAAAATCAATAAAGAATCACTAAAGAAAAAGCTCTTTTTTCCATTTGCAATGTTGTTCTCTTTGAACTCATGAAAAAGAAGCTGACCCAGAGACTGCTGCACAATACTGCTAGCTGCGTATATTGTTATTTTAGTTATTATATACTGTAAATCTGCCTTCTGACAAGTTCAGTGGTTTATGGTATGTTCTAGCATGTTACAAGCTTTAGACACATTTTGATTTTCACTGTTGTGTCGTCATTAATGTTGTTCTTTATCCTACTTTCCTATCAACAAAAGCGCAACAAAGTGCAGTTGTTGTTCTTTTAGAAAAAATACACCGTTCAGTTTGTTTAATGCTGACTCGATAGTGGATTCAGAACGTTCCACATCATCTTGGTTGTTGCGGCACACCTCTGTAAGTCATTGCATCAAACCCGCCCCATATTAAATAAACGGTTGTGATTGGCCCGACCCGGGCCAGGTCTGCTGGAAATCTGTCTGAATGGGAGGGGGACCAGATGCATCTGTCCGAGCAAATAAAACATGAGCTCGCAGATTCTTCTGGTTCCCAGGCTAGGTCTACAAGCACCACATATTTACAGTTTTGGTGGCAACATCAAGTTGGTTCCTGTTATAGGTAAGCTAAAAAATTAATTTAGATCAAAATTCCATTACAGTTTCTGAAATTCAACAAAATTGATTAAAACCCTCAACAAATGTGCTAGAGATCTTTTATTCATTTGCACATCCTCATGTTTAGTTTTACTCAACTAAATTATCTTCGCTATGTGCAATTTCAGTTGTAAAGATAATATGACTATTTTCTCAGGATACAAAGCTGTTCTATTATTTAGTGTGATACTGTGTGTGTTTATAAACTATGTGCATGTATCTCATTTTGTCCTTTATAAAATAGCCTTTTTGACTAATGGTGATAATGATAGTGGTGAGGATGGTTGCAATGATCACAACACAATATCAGCAAGAACATAGCACCAGTGTAAAACAAGAAAGCTTTGTAATGTGAATCCAACCCAAAAGTTTTCCGCCTCCAGCCGAAGCTAATGAGCATTTCCAATGAGGTGTCATAACTGCAGTCATTAATAATTCACGTACTGCATGCTCCGTTTTATTTTCCTGCATTTTGTTCTTGTCAATACTCATTTGCAGCCCTGTTGGTGTTTTCATTTTTACCCTACAGTAAGTAAGCCCGTTTATTCAGTTTTAACCGTCACTTTGTTTTGAGCTGTAAACAGAATGTTCTTGAGCTGCTTTTAAAGTGGAAACTTTGTTTTATTGTCATGCAATTGTGATCAATAATTACTATTTTTAAGGAATTAAATTTATTTTAAACAGAGTGTGGCTACCAGAGTAGTCTTTATGCAGCATGTAGAAGGAAAGAGAAGTGTGAAATGCTTTGCTGTCAGTTTTGCTGGCAGCCTGTGAGAACCTAAAAAAGACTGGGCTTCTCGGTGCTAAGTGTGACAGATCAAATTGTGAAAAGTCGTACCCACAACAGTTACCATTACCATTTCCTCACATCAGATGAAACTTGAGCGATCATCGTGTGGAAATTGGGTCGTTACAGGAACGGAGAGGCTAGAACGGCTGCACGGCTGCCAGTGCTGACAAGTACCTACTCAGTTTCCTGACCAGTCAAAACAGATAAATGTTAAAAAAGCTCACTAGAGCCACTACAGCGGGGCTTCACAGTCATTTACATATCACAGACCCCACACAGGCACACATTAGCCCACTGAGCTGCACCTGGTTTAGCTTTACTTCCAGGGACTCGTAAGGTAAAATATGTATGTTTGAAGTGATGAAGTTGATGAAGTTTTGAATTTTACAACTGCCTAATATGGACATAGAGCAAAAAAAAAAAACTCCTCCTGTGATTCAGAGGGATTTTTAACTGGTCATATTTATTCAACCCAGACTGGAAAAAACACACCCTTAATAACATCATGATTTATGCATTTTGTATTGTGTTTATCAGGTTTTTAAAGTTAATCTTAATTAGAACGCCCAACATTTTCAACATTGCGTGGGAGTTTTTAATTAGAGAAGTTAAATAGTAAAATAACACAAAAGCAACTTCCTTTAGTACTTTTGAATATGATTGTTTGAGATCCCAAATAAATCAGCAAAATGCATCCCCACTCCCCCTGTGTTGTTGTTTTATATTGTCTGATGGCAAAAATACAGTAGTGCACTCAATGTTGTTGTCCAGGACAAACTAATGGGAGTTTCACCATGGGATTATGGATTGGACACAAAATTAGTCTTTTGAGATTTGCCCGTATGTCTCACCTTGCAGCAGGGAGGTTGCTGTTGTCACAGTTTCCGGTACACCATCCTTGCTGTAAATAGACTGGAGGAACTCTGGAACGCAGTCGTTTTCATCCGCAATAACAACTCGCACCTGAGAGAGGATTGAGGGAGAGGAGGAGATTGAAAGACACAGAGAGAAAGGGAGGAAGTCAAACAAGGGAGGGGGAATGGCCTGAGTAAATTACATCAAGTCTAACCTTCATCACACAGACTTAAATGCGGCATTAAAACACACAAATTCCTGTCGCATGTGAATCATCAAATCTAGTGGCATTCAAATCCAAAAGGTGAAAAATAATTTATCGACATGGTGTGATTATTCCATCTGTTTTCAAAGTAATTCATCCTGCTTCAAGGATTCTGTGAACACCAAGTCTCATTTACCTCGTGATTCTGCTACATATAAACTGCACTGGGAAAAATGCATAAATGGATTTATATCAGCGTACATCTGGAGCATGTTACTTAACAGAAAAAATAACAAAAAGTTATAAAAGAATAAAGAATATAGTTTCTGCATTTCCAATCTCTTACATGTTTCAGTAATGCTGTTACTGTATCTACATGTTCTAAAAGTGCCCAGGCAATCACAAGGGGAAAAGCTGGAGATTAAAAGTCACACTGGCTTGGTGTTATGAAAATTTTAAATCTGGGATTACTACTTCAGGCGCCATCCGGAATTGGTTTTCTTTGGGTCCGGAGTCGTTTTCATCTGCGAGTAACCCAAATTAACCTCATCCCAACCTTCTCCAAAGGCGTGGCCTGACCCCTCTGGTTTATTTACCCCTCCTTAGTGAGGGAGCTGCTGCTGCAGAGTCGTTCCCTTCAGCCGGTCAGCAGACAATGCAGTCTTGTGCAGTTTTTCAGAAGCCCTGAGCTAACATATGAGATCAGTGTGCAAAGATGAATTTGTATGGTGTGAGAATGTAGGTGTGTGTGTGTGTGTGTGTGTGTGTGTGTATGTGTGTGCATGTGAGAGATCGTAATACTGTTCAGTTCATTAGGGACATGAAGGCAAACACAGCATCTTCTACCAGATGTGGAATGCCTGCTCGCAGCATTCAGGAGGAATAAATACAGACATGGGCTGGCAGGCGAACGTCTCTGACCCCGGCCCCACTCGTTCTCTTCCATATAAACACAGCGGTACACACACAAACACTACGGATCACTCTCTGATATACACACACACACACACAGTGAGTGGTGTGTAAATACCACTGGTATTAAGTCCTGGTAGGTAAGATGAAGTTCTGTAATATCAGTTAATCCTTCAGCAAAGATCAGCTTCAAAGCAATGGACAACAAAATAAAATCTAACCATGTCAACTCCCTGAGGTGATTTATGTGTGTTTGCAAGTGACTGTTAATCTTTGTTTGCCTGTGTGTGTGTGTGTGTGTGTGTGTTTGCATCCCAGAGTAAGAGAGCTCATGTGCCAGTAAGACAGGAAATGGCGAGGGTTCAACAAGATATATGAACGTGCAGTATATGTATGAACAAGGCTGAGAAACCGCAATATTGAATGAGAAGAGAGGGGAAGTCAGCCATAATACAGCGAGATGAGCTCAAACACATGCACACAGACATGTGCACACACACACACACTCAGGGCAGCTGCAGGCAGGTCTCAGGCTGGTTAGGTAACTAATGGTGCCGATGAGCTATCACTCCTGGAGGGAGAAACTTGGAAACTACCTGCAAATTAAAGTCATGCTCAGTGACTCCAGTCCACACAAATACACCACCTCTGTTCACTATTTTGACAGACAGAGGCAGGTTTCCGAAAAGCAGAATGAAATCAAAAAGCACAAAAAGGACAAACTGAAGTTGTGGCATTATTTCTACAGTCTTCTTTGGAAGACATATTAACGTAATTTTCCCCCCACTATTACTGTAATGCTATAGTAAACTTTAATAAGAGAAAGCGGGAAAAATAAAACGCATTCCATATGAGGTGCTGGCTTACAGGATCAACGTGATTGAAGCAATTCTCATGCATATTCATTGGCAAACACTTGCCTATCTCTGGATAAAATAAGCAGCTGAGCTCAGATTGGAGACACTGTACATGCAATAATAGTGACTAAGCAGTCTCTAAAATCAAACATAATCCATACAACAAAAAAATGGCATAAGGAAAAGTTCATTTTCTCATTGTCACAGGTTATCATTTGTTGTTTTAGATTGGCTGCTATATTCACAAGAGGGCAGGTCTTATGTATTATGAGGCTGCCTGAGGGCAGACGCCAGGAAAGAGAGACCGAGAGTAGAGAGTATGGACGCTACATCCACACTAATACGTAGCCTGAAAACATACATTACAGATGTCTGATTAGATTTTAAAGCAGGATTTGTCCGCCTTACCAAAATCACAAGGACTTCAAATGTACCCTGTCTGTGGACAGGTTTGTGAAAATTTTTGATTTCATGTTTCATGGTCCATATGCTTAGTTAGTTAGTTTACACTGTCCCTTAGAAAGTAGCCTTTAGCCTTCAGCAGTCTGTAAAAACATATGCCTCAGTTCTTTCTGAATCTGTTTGTGCAGTCTGTTACACAACAGCTCTTTGCCATTTTAGCTGCGTTGTCTTTCCATGTGACTGCTCCGATGGAAGACGCTGACTGTTGCATGTTTGCCACTGTGGAGGGAGTTATTGTGGCATCACATGCAGAGCCTCCATAAGTGACTGACAGCACAACCATTTATTTTATTCAGACCTGTTTTCTCAAATACCGAGTAATTTAAAGATGTGTTTTGCAGCTATGTGCATGCAACTCCCTTTTATTAAACTTCTCTCTACCACCACTCAATATACATGTTGTACTGTTGTCAGCATGTTAGCATGTGCTGGTATGGAGTATGCTACAGTATACTGACAGAGACAAAAGTTGTTCCTGTTGGACAAATATACTATTTACAACAAAAATGCTTCCAGTAAAAGACTAAAGGGTAATTTATAATTTAATTTTCACCTGTATTTAGGTATTATTGGTTTTGATTCATCTGACGTTCAACATTTTTGATATTCTACAAATAAAACCATTAGCCCAAAGAATATTATTTAATTAACTGGCATGAAGTCTACTATTACATAATGTGTGCTAAAATGTTAGCGTGGAACCTACTGTACTATCAAGTATTGGTATTAGCATTGAGCACAGCAGAAGTGTGGAGAGGAATTAGACTCAAAATGATCACAACTGTGTATTACATGATCTACAATATAACATTCATAATAAGATTTACAAATGTATACAACAATTTGTGCCTACTTTTGGGAAAATGCGTGTTCCAATCCACAACAGTTGCACACATGACAAACCTGAATAAATATTAATATTTTAGGCAGATTCAACTTCGCAGATCTGATCATTTTCGCTTTTGAAAAGCTTCCTGTGTATACAAATGTCTAAAAATATTTGTGACATTCTGTCCTATTTATTTACAGATTTTGCGTGCGGAGTTTTGAGACTCTATTCATGGTCTCCAGCTCCACACAGATAAATAAATGCATGCTACATTTAAATGTTGGTGGAAAACTGGGACATCTGGGCTTTCTGTGAATTCGTGTGTAATTTAAAAGTGGGAAAGACCTTTTTTCTAAATAGACAGAACAGCTTGTCACCCCACAAACCTACATTTACCAAGTATAGACTTTATACAGTAGCCTATAAATGTAAATCCAGGGTTTTGCTGCAGGTAGTGCAAAAGGGCTCACACCTGAACTCAATCTTCTATATGTAGGCTCTGATCAGTCCAGTCCAGACTCCTACTTCCTGCTCCTCCTCAGACAGCTCCTGTCCCAGATCTGCTCTTCACAACAATATGATTTAAATAAGCTACTGCTAGGTGGTGGACTTGTTCTTCTGCTGGGAAAACAGCCAGTCCAGGCAAAAAGTGGATGCAGGTTGACAGGGGAACAGACTTCAACAGAACACCGGCATCCGACTGGCTGTTTTCCCAGCAGAAGAACATAGATTGGAACACACATTTGTGAGTACCTAAAATTACGCATAAATCACTGAACACATTGTATATCTTGTTTTTCATTTGTAGATCATGTAACACACATTTGTGACCATTTTGAGTCTAATTTCTCTCCATACAACGCACTATTAGGTACACTTGGATGATTTGGGTGTCTGTGTTTGTTTAACAGGTGGGTTGACCAAGAAAACATACTAATTATACTATAACTATAACTATTTTACTAAAACAAAAAGGTACTAACAGTTGAATAACATACACTACACTAATAAACCGCTTTGTTGTAGGCATTTAGCCCTCCATCATCCTCTCAGTTGTTCCAATGTGATGTAATGACTGATACTGTAATTTTGTTCAGGAGGCAGCAAAGATCAAGTATAGGGGTATTAAAGCTAATATAAAGCACAGAGCATCAGGTTTACCCTGTCAACAAGATTAGCCTACACACCAACACCATTTTTCCACTGCTGATCAAGAGCACTAAACATTCAGTATTGGCCAGTAAAATGTTTGAGACAGAATTCAGAGTGCTACAAATAGCTTTTCTAGTAAAGCACCATATCAAAAGTATTCTTTGAGGCAATTTCATTCATTTCTAGTGAAAATCAATTTCTTTCAAGAATTGTCTTAAAATAAAAATCACAGGCAGTATGTTCAGTATTCAACACACACACGCACACACAGTATAATTTCTATCCGGATGGTGTTGAACTGCACAGAATAGAGAGGCGGCTGTGGGGCCAGGGGTTGCAGTGTCTAGAAGGTGCTGGCCTTTCAGCACTGATGGGACTGTACATGAAGATGTTCAAAAAGCTTACCCAGGCCCCAGAGGGCAGGCATAGAGCTGAGGAGGCTGGCTGCCCAGGCCAAGTCTGAGTGTGGGCAGACAAGGGCACGCACAAACTCTCTGCCAATCCTTTCTTTAATTCTCACCCTTTTTTCTTTGTCTTTATTCTCACCATTGAATGTAGTGATCCTCCTTTCACCCCCGCCCCCCCATCTCTCTCTCTCTCTCTCTCTCTCTCTCTCTCTCTCTCTCTCTCACTCTCTCTCTATACAGGGCCCAGAGAGGAGCGGTTGAGGACAGATGGTTCAGCAGGACATGTTTTCGCCTGAGGCCAGAATAATGATGGAAACCAGACCAGATGCATCGATGCCTGCAGCGGTCAGCCGCTGTTCTCTCTCACTTCCTGAAACATGAGGAAGTCATTGGAAATTCCAGAGCACTCATTCCAGACAGACAAGTCTATTTGGCTTTGACTGACGACAATACTTTCAGACTAAAACTGGACACATACAGTTGTCTTTTAGGTTGAGGATTTTAACGCTCTTTTACAATCAATTCAGGTTAACGTCATTACATAGCAACCCATGTAGCATTGATGAGTTCAAAATGCCGTCATTAAATAAAAGACCAATCAGGAGACCCTAGAACCAGACCATCATTTTAACAATCACATCCATCCATATTACATCCATACAGCAACTGTACATGCATAAAATCACACCTAACAGCATTTCAGCAGCCTAAATGCATGTCCAGCTCAATGATGTTTCAGAGTAGTTTGAAATTTTATGACCATGTGTGGTTGTTTTATTGTCTGCAGTGTTGCAGTGTTATATCATTATTACCACTGTTCACCACAATTCAACAGCTATCTTCCAGCCAACTATCACTGCAGTAGGTCTACAAATCTGTCTAAGAAGTAAATGACAATAGCTTGAAATACAGCAGATCAAAGTCAGCAGTGCTGCATGAAAGCAAGAAAATGGCGTCGCCCCACTGGTAGAAGACTTGTTAATTTGAAGACTTGTCAGATATTGTTTGCAGTTTTCTGCACAGACTGTGTAAGACGAGACAACCTCGTAAGACCATTCAGTCATTGAATTTGACAGTGGAAATGTGACTTCACATCACACAAACACACACACACAAACCTCCGCTGCACTGCTCATGCTGTCCAGGCCTTCGCTGACTCGCACCAATAGCAGGTAGCGATGCTGGTCGCTCTCGTAGTCAATAGGGCGGGTCAGGCTGATTTCACCAGTCTCTGCTGAGATGGAGAAGAGACTGCTGGGATTGATGAGAAGGCTGTAGCTGATTGTTTTTTTCTGGAAGGACACAGCAGGTGTGACCAGGAAGCTGGGGAGACATGGAGAAAAAGTACATAGTTGACTGACTTTGCAGAGCAGAGTATATATATACTGTATATGTGTGGTTAAATAGATGTCTTCCAAACATTATTGTATGTTAGAGTGGTGTAGAGAAGAATTCTGTACAGCAGATAGGCCTTTTCCACTACCGGAAGTTAACGCAGTTACCGTAATTGCAGTGCTGGAACTTGGATTTAGTACCACCTCCTGAGCAGTGGCTGACAATGGCTACACGTTAAGTTACCGGTTGTTAAGTTCCTGTGGTGGAACAGGCCTAAAAGTAGAGCCACATAGAACAAACCAGAGTTACTACAGAAGAGCAAAATAGATAAGAGCAAAGTGTACTCCTGTATATGCAGAGTAGAGTGGACCTCAGAGTGAAGTAGACTCAATTACAGCAGATAGATTTCTTTACAGAAAAGAAAGGAGTTGGGTAAATTACAGTGGAGCAGATAAGACTTGAGTTGAGTACATTAGTGTATAACAACATGGACTGGAATGGAGTAAAGAAGGGCAGAGTGAGATACATATCTGTACAGCGGAATAATAAGTTGAACTGAACAAAATAGAATAGTTAAAATCAATGTCATGGTATAAAAAATATTTTCCTATATATTATTTCCCAGATCAAATCAGCATAAACAACAGACTGGAATATCCACTTTACTGGTTTTCCAAATGTGTCAGTCAAATAAAAGAAACTGGAAGGGGATAATGAGACGAAGGACACTAGTCATAACTGTACCACTTTAGTCAGACCCGAGGCTGGGTGTGTGGGTGTCAGTGTGTGTGTGTGTGTGTGAGGATACCCAGGCCTATATAGTATAATGTGTGAAGGCATGCAGGCATGTATCTCTGTGTGACATGCATATTTAAACACATCACACTGATACTCTACAATCTCATATGAATAGTGTAGAGAGCATGCATTACATCCATCACGGAGTACTGCATCCCTTAAACTTTTACAATAAAACACTGTGTGTGTGTGTGTGTAAATCAATACTTGAAGGCAGTGCTTTTACTCATGTGCTGCATATCATACATGCTCAAGGCTACATGTGTCATGCTTTTCTATTCTATTTAGCAGTCTGGAAAACGTGTGTTAGCACAGCCACAGAAATAAATATTATATATGGACATCAAAGGTCTATGATGAATTTATCTTTGCAAGCACATACTGTAAGCAATGTAGGCTAATGTTCATCTGAGTGGATATCAATCATGTCTATGATAGAAAGATAATGTTTAAGAGAAATGTATGTGTGCACATATGTGTGTGGATCTGTAGAGTGTATAAACCCCTTCATGTGGATGTCTAGTGTCTATATCTTAAAGAGCTCATAGTACCCTATTACCCCACCAGAGCACTGCGCTCCCTGAATGCAGGGTTCCTTGTAGTTCCTAGAGTCTCTAAAAGTAGAATGGGAGCCAGAGCCTTCAGTTATCAAGCTCCTCTTCTTTGGAACCAACTTCCCGTTTGTGTACGGGAGGCAGACACCCTCCTCACATTTAAGAGTAGGCTTAAGACTTTCCTCTTTGATAAAGCGTATAGTAGGGCTGACTCAGGTGAGCCCTGAGCCACCCTTAGTTTTGCTGTTAAGAGGCCTAGACTGTCGGGAGACTTCCTACGATGCACTGAGCTCCTCTCTCCTCCTCTCCCTCTCCATCTGTATGTACTCTTATCACATTAAGGCCTGTTACTAACTCAACTGCTTCCCTTCTCTCCTATTTCTATCTATCCTTCTGCTGCTCTCCCTCTTCTTTCTCGCTTTCCTTCTATTGCTTTCTCCGAGTATTTTCTNGATGTTTTGCACCTGGACAAGCTGGGCCTATAACACTAATATAATATTAGAAATAATCTTAAACCCGTCGGTGATGAAGGTCACATGGTTTTCCTGCAGAATATTATGGTCTGCTACAGAACCAGTTCCTGTAACTTACAATTTGGAACGACGTCTTTTATTACACATTGATCCTGTCCGAATAGGACTTCAGTGTTGTTTAAATCATAACTTCACAAAGCAGTATTTGATGACAAACACCAATACTTATACTTTATAGCTACCATAATGTCATACAATTGTATTTATACTGTACATACTCATTCAGAGAGGCAGACACAAGCAGAAATATGAGTGGAATTTTATTTGATTTTATTGATTTTTAATGAAGTATTTTAAGTTTTAATGTATTTGGGGCAATTTTGAGTTTCCAATTAGCCTAATATCTTTGGACTGTGGGAGGAAACCGGAGCACCCGGTGAAAACCCACGTGGGAGGGGGGAGGGGAGGGGGTAGAAAGACAGAGGTGGTGAGGGAGATG